>CM044002.1:67285476-67582976 GCA_024085815.1 Flaveria linearis
TTATAATTAGATCATCAGACAAAGAAGATACTCCTTCCGCAGCTTGAACTTTAGCTTCGAAATTTAGTGGGAGTTCTTCCGCAGCTTGGTCTCCAGCTTCAGAAGTTAGAGGGATTACGTTTTCTGTCCCAACTGATTCAGTTGTTGGGCCATCAGTCCCTATATCCCTTTCGAAATCAATCTCAGGTTAAATGTGGACCTTAGGTTGACCTACTCCTTTCTCAGTGGTAGGAGATGCATTCAACCTTTGAAGCTCTTCTGCTCCAAAGTAAGCCATAACATCGTCTAGACTTGGTTATTCAAGTGAAGAGCTCATTAAGAATGTGGTTAGGAATCTGTGAAGATCTATGAGCATCTTTGGGTCCACTTGAAGTATGATTGGAGGTTGTTCAGGGAAAACAGTTACTTGTTAAGCAGGATATTTGAAGAGAGTGTTGTGAGAGCCAAACTTTACTCTATATGAGTTTCCTTCTGAACATTCTCCCCTTTTTTGGTAGCATCATCTTGAGAGTTTGATAAGCTGGAAGAAGAAGTCAGAGAGACTTGAATTGGTACATGCCTAATAGATCTCTCAGTTTGTGTCTCAGCTAGTTGAGCCTTGAGATATTCAATCTTAAGTTGTTGAGTGACAGACCTGTCTTCTAAAGTCTTAACCTTTGATTCATAGTTTAAGACTTTGGAAAGTAGATCTCTGATTATGAGTTGCATACTTCCCTCATCTTCTATAGAAGAATCACGGGAAGATGAGATAACATACCTTGTATGTTCATGCTCACCACCAGTTGTGGTTTCTTGGCACCCTGGTTTCCTCTGCATAGTGATGTCTCTTTTAGAGTCATCAATAGGCAAAGTTATCATAGATTCAGTCTTAGAGATGTTACCACTGTCCTGAAAGGTCATTGAGACATTCTCAATAGTGGCAGTTGAATCTACACGAGTCCCCTCCACATCAGTGGGACTCACCTCAGTTAGGCTTTGCTGATGGGGGCTAGAAGTCAGAGGTTTCTCTAGGCTCAGTTGATCCTTGAATGGGTGTTGTGGATCCACATCATGGCCTTAAAGGAACATGAAATCATCATTAGTACTGGTAAGTAGGTCAGTAAAGGATATGGGAGTTATGCCTAATGACCCGGGACCTTGATCAATATATAGAGGCTTGGAGCCTATTATTTGGCTGTCCCTTATTAGTTTCTCAGGTGAGTATTATGACTTATCCTGAGGGCTTTCAGCTTTGGTTTGGGGCTCATGGATTGAGACTGAGGAGACTCAATACCCATATTAAGGTCAATGGTGAAGGATGGTTAGACTTCAGACTGAGTGGGACCTATTCTTCCACTCTAGCCTTTTTGGATGGAATAGGAGGGGCTTGTTCAATCAGAGAAGATTGAATAATGGTTTGTTTAGAATGTCTCTGATATGTGTATTTGATGGGAGGAGGAGATAGAGTTGTCAGTGAAGTGGGTGGTGCTGGTGTGGGTTCATAACCTCTAGGGTTTACAGGGATCTCACTAGGAGCCATTGGCTCGATCATACCTGGAATAAGTGCAGTATGTCTTCTGGTGAAGTTGGTGAATATCCTCTTTAGAACTTTGAAGATGGTCGGCCTCATGGGAGGGATAGAAAGAGTAGCTGTACAGACAAGCTTCTCTTTCTCCAACTCCCAGTTAATGATATGCTGAATGAATCTGGGATACATGTAGAATGTTTCCCATTGAAGATTTTCCCTGAGGTTATTCAGCATAAATCTTGAATAGTTGAACCGAAGGCCTTTTACCAACCCATGAACTAGGCATCCTAGGTCATAGGGAATTTGATCCCATCCCCCTGATTTGTTGGATAAACAATGAAGCACAATATGAAGCAAGAACTTCCAGTGGTAGGAGAAGTTAAACTTGTAGACCGTTGATCTGCTTACATCACCACCATACCCCATTCGGGTATAGGTGTCTTCTAAATCAGATTTGGTGAATTCCATCGGAGAACCTTCATCATGAAGCTCTAAGTGCTCCCTGATAGTCTATTCAAATATGACTATCATTGGCCACAGACGCTTGACCTGATAACCCTAACTCCGTTCAGGGAGTCAATTTGACCATTAGTCCAAAATTCGGCCATATGGTTGGAGTAAATAGTGGGATTAACAGTGAGGGTTGTGTAGTAGGTGGACTGAAGCAAAAATTGGATGATTTCAGAGAAGTCGACATCTTTTGAAGAGTCAAGGAGCGTGACTTGATTGTGCTGAGGGTTTAGAGCCATTGTTGACGGAGATCATAAGGAGTAGTGGTAAGTTGAAGAGTGACAATGATGATGAGGAATAGTTAGGGTTTGCAAATGGGTAAAAGATTAATGAGATAGGTCGAAAGTATTTAAATGTGGTGAAATGGTGGATGGATAAGGTGAAATGACAGTTTGAGGTTTGATGGAAAGGGGCGGTAAGGATAAGTAATTTAAATATTCTGACATTATTAAGAAAATCTTAACCTTTTACAGAGTAGGGCCCATAGATTTACGTTAATAGTAAAGTTTTTCTTCCGAGAGTATGAGTCTTTCGAGTGTAATATCTTCCGAAGCCAAACTTACTTCCGAAGGTAAGATAGTCTCACTTCCGAGAGTAAGAAGGTCTTCCAAAATGAAAGGTTTTATCACTTTGGAAATGGATTTGATAGCACTTTAAATGTTCTTCCGAAGCTTAAAACCTTTTCCGAAGATATTACAAGTTTTAGAAAAATTTCCTTCGGAAGATAAACAAAGATATATTCCGAGAGAAAGTTTCTCTTTGGAAGAATTCATACTTAAGAGATTTTGAAAGAAAGACCTTTTGTAACAGGGCTTAGATTGGTTGACACACACAAAACACATATTAAAAGGTTTTCACATGAGACAAGTTAGTCAATGTTTATCATCCCAATAGCTGTAATCAGATATTTTAATCTTTGTTCATCAAATGCCTTTGTGAACAAATCAACATATTGTTCATTTGAGTCAACTTTGACTAATTTGATCATATTTTTCTTATGATTATCTCTGATAAAATGATACCTGATGTCAATGTGCTTTGTCTTTGAGTGCTTGACTGGATTTTCTGTAATGAAAATTCCACTCTTGTTGTCAATGTGACTGGGAGTCTCCATAAAATTAAGGCATAATCCAACATCTGATTTTGAATCCACAACAACTGAGCACAGCAACTAGCAGCAACAATATATTCAGCCTTAGCAGTTGATGTTGAAACACATGATGCTTCTTATATTGCCAAGAGATTATCCTTCCACCAAGAAATTAGCATCCTCCTGATGTTGATTTCCTGTTGATATTGTAGCCGCCATAGTCACTATTAGTGTAGCCATAGAGATTAAAGTCTTGATTTCTAGGATACCAGAGACCCAACTTGGGAGCTCCTTTAAGGTATCTTAGGATCTTGGTAGCAACTAGGTGAGACATCTTGGAACAACCTGATATCTTGCACAGATGCAGGTTGCAAACATAATATCAGGTCGACTTGCTGTGAGATATATCAGAGATCCAATAATTGCCTATACTGATGTTAATTAGTATCCTCCCCTTTAGAGTCAGGAAAAAATTATGATTTCTGGGTATAGGTGTCTTTGCTGGCTTGCAATCCTTCATTTCAAATCTTTCTAAAATATCATTGACATATTTAGATTGATTGATGAATAACCCATCTTTCATTTACTTCACCTGAATTCCAAGGAAAAAGTCCATTTTTCCTATGGAGCTCATCTCAAACTTCCTTTTCATAATGCTTTCAAAGTCCTATCATATTTGGTCATTTGAAGATCCAAATATGATATCATCAACATAGACTTGTACTAGCAAAATATATTTTCCGGTCTTCCTTATGAATAATGTCTTGTTAATGGTACCTCTGGTATAATCATTCTTTAGGAGAAATTGAGACAGTATCTCATACCACAGCCTAGGTGCCTGGTGTAATCCATAAAGAGCTTTATCCAATTTGCACACATAGTTAGGATATTGTGGGTCTTCAAATCCTGGAGGTTGGCACACATAGACCTCTATGTCTATATCTCCACAGAGAAAAGCACACTTAACATCAAAGCTAGTAAACTTTAAAGTTCTTGGATGCTGCATAAGTAAGAAATATTATAACTGCCTCAAGTCATGCAACAGGTGTAAAGACATCAGTGTAATCAATTCCTTCTTCTTGAGTGTATCCTTGAACTACTAATCTTGCCTTGTTCTTGATAATAAAGCCTCTGTCATCCTTTTTATTTCTAACTACCCACTTTGTGCCAGTGGGTACTTGACTAGATGGTAATGGACATAGGTTCCAGACCTTTTGTCTTTTGAATTGAAGCAATTCCTCTTGCATTGACTCAATCCAACTACTATCCTTCAGAGCTTCTTCTATATTCCTTGGTTCCATCTGTGAGAGGTAGCAAGAGTACAAGCAGACATTTCCATTATATGTTTGTCTTCTTGTTCTCACACCTTCAGAAACATCTCCAATGATGCTTTCAGATGGGTGTGTTGGAATTATCTTGTCATCAAATGAATTTATAATTATATATGTATTAAGTCGGGTCTCGATGTAAATATAGTATGTATGGGTCAAATGGATAAGTTAGTTGAAGGTAGTTATTGGCGCCAAAATAAACCGCCAATAACCAACTTGTAACTGTCATATACGACATGTATATATAACCCTATAGTAGAACATATGAACGTATGCAATATCAAGTTTCTGTTATCAAAATTTCTCTCTTATTATCCAGTGTGTGTAGTGTGACATCCGTCACCAAAAGGTCCGTCATTTAACGTGACTTCCATTAACCTTTCTGTGATCATTCATTCCCTATCTTTATAAACTATTCGTGTGTACATTATTTTTGTTTATTATCAAGTTGCTTGTGTCCTTGCTGTTAGCGTTGCTTTTATTTTAGAAATCGTTACAATCATCGTTATCGTTCCTATTAAACCTATCGTTATTTATTATTGTTCTTGTTAATAAGACCATTTTTAAGTTATTAACACCATTATTTACATTTTATCATTAATATAACTAACCGATTTAAGGTCGTTTTTTAACTGAAAACAAACTTGGGAACTCGGGGTTAAGTGCAGGGACCAAACGTGACATTTTGCCAAACTAGGGATGGGTATATATACCCCATTTCCAGCCCTAGCCTCCATTTCATCTTCTTCTTCATCTTCTTCTTCTTCCACATTTCTCCTCCTCCTAGCACCAAAACTGCCCCTTTCTTCGTGTTTTCATCGGCAAGGCCTCGGCTACAGCTGAGTCTACTCCATTCTTGCTGGTAGACGACCTGCGTCGTCCCGTTTCTTACTTGTTTTTCTGCTATCCTTGAACGGTTTTGGGTGCTCGGGGCCAACCCGAGCCCATGAGGTCGTGTGGGTGCGTGTGATGTCTTTCTGTGCGTTCTTCTGGTTGTGTGTGTGTGAAATGTGTTTCTGGAACTGCTTGTGGTGTAAATCGCTCTGCACTTCTGCAGTCGCGATCCTACTGTTATGGCGACTAGGTCTGCCGTGCGACTGAGCCGTGCGACTGAGTGTGTCGTGCGACCGAGTCGTGCGACTGTGTCTATTGTGCGACTGAGTTGTGCGACTAGGTGTGTCATGTGACTGAGTCGTGCGACTGTGTGTATGCGTGCGATTGAGTCCTGCAAATGAATGTGTGTGATTGTGCGTGTGTCGCACGACTGAATGCCTAGTCGCACGAACGGAGGTTCAATCGTATGAATGAAGCTGATTCGTGCGAATGAAGGTTGATTTGTGCGTATGGATGTTGAGTCCTGTGATTGAGTGTTGTGTGGTACTACTAAAGGCCGAATCGCACGAATGGAGGTCCATTCTTACGAATGTAGCTGATTCGTATGAATGAAGGTTGATTCATGTGGATGGAGTGTTGAGTCGTGCATTTGGTCAAGTCGTGCGACTAGAGTTGTTGTGTGTGAGTTCTTCTTGTGTGTGGTGTGTGTATGTCGTGTGATGTTAAGGTGACATCAACACGGGTACCGTTGCTAATGACAATATTTAAGTTAACACTATCATACTTACTAATATTATCACAAATCAAATCAACTTTAATATTTTACAATTATCAATAACTGATTTGTAACCAACAATATTTACCAAGTACTTCTCTAAGAACAATGACACTTTTACACAAATATCATCGGCAATGGCAATGATTTCTAGTACTTGGATCCACATAAGATCTAATACTTGTGTTTGTTCATGTGTGTTCCGCGTGACCGAACCAATACAACCCGAACTGACCGAACGTTACTATTTTCATTAAACGTATCATTAATGCTTAACCATAACTGATAATAGGTGTTTGACCATTTATCGCTTAAATCATTTGGAAACTTGATCATTCATACTTACCACCGAATAAGTGAGTTTCATGGCCCCTTTTTATGCTTACTCAATACTTCAATTATTTACAAACATGGGGGAAAACTATGCTCACCCATTTTTATGCTATACAACTTACATTCTTGGAATCAACGTGTTACTATTTTGTGAGTACTTATCTGATAGATACATGAGTCGCTGCATGGTTCTTTCTTTACAACCATTTAATTCCGGTGTTGGAACCAACAGATAGGTATTGGTAGTACTACTGGGTTGACACCCCCACCCTTATTTGTTGGTATACTAGTTGGTACCAACAGTGGCCAGGAACGGGCCCTTGGGTGAATATATTCTGACAAGATTCTGTGTGTACGTAGTTAGGTTTGGTTGTAAAGCTCACGGTTATGTGATTTTGCTTACTTATAACTGTATACATGGTATTCCATAAAACTATTATGCAGCATCAATTTACTTACTATTTAAACCTGCAAGCTCACTAACAATTTTGTTGACCATTTTGAGCATATCTTTTCAGGTGACAATGCTAATTGAAGATCTAGGTGTGCTGCCTTAGTGGAGACCCTAGGATGCATTTTGAGACTATACAATACTTGACAAACATTCTTTTGAAACATTGTAGTTTGATTACATACAACTATTCTTTTGGATACTTGTTCCCGGCTTGTGGGAATTACATTACAATCTTATTATTTTGGTTATGTAAATCGATTACATGTTTATGCTTATGGCTATGTTGTCGTGAATAATGACTAAACACGACATAAGTCTCCTTTGTGTCGGGTGTCGTCATGACATGCTTTATCATCAACTACACATATTGCATCTCTATTGTTTAAAATGTGTTATGACGATTCTTGTCTCGTTACATTCCTATGTTTCCGCTCTCAGCGGTATGACAGACTGGTATCAGAGCCATTGGTTATAGAGAATTAGGCAAATCACTTGACCTAGACTATGACCTAGGAACCTTCATGTAGAATGCCTGCTAGGATTGGCTTGCATTTGATATTACATGTATGTTCCTCTATACTTGTTCTTTATCTCTATACTTGCTCTTTATCTCTATGTCTTGTTATTTGACCATCCTGAGGAAAGCACTATTACTCTCACTCTTTCCTCACGGGATGCCTTCTACTGGAATCTTCCAATTCTATACGCGCCGCATAATACTATTAGGTTGGGATACCCAACCTGAAGGGATCTTCAGAAATCACGTGAAGCATTGATCTCGGATATTGAGTCTGACACTGAGATAGTTATGCCTGAAGTCCCGAAAGAAGAAGGGATAGGCAACTTCTGTAGACCAATTGTGATTGTGAGTTTGGATTCTATTTGTTAGGACGGACTACTATTGGAATACTATTGGTTCATGGACATGAGAACATTACATGACCCGTGCATGACGAATGGTGTCAATACAGTGATTTTAGCTTGGGTAGGTGAAGCTAAGGGTGACCATGCAGGGCAAATTACCATTACGGGTGCACACTTAATTGCAATTTACAGTGCATGTGAAGCCTGGCGAATCTTACCATGAGGTAACGATCATGGTCAGTACAAGTTTTCCATTCTATACCTTAGGATCATAATTCTAGTGATACCTTGTAAATGGTGATAAAACATTCATAACCTCTACTATCACTTAAATCCTATTCTACTTAGAGCCTTCATGGGATTACAATTATGATATTGATTTTATTCTCCATGTAACATTTCTCCGCTTAGCATTTCAGTAACTATGGAACTGACTAAATGCTTAGAATGAATGTGGACTCCAAAGAGTTGTAGAAGAGTGATGATACTCTCTACGCATACATTACGTTGTTCAATGGGATGATGTTAAGGAAAATCGGATGTCATGTAACCTGTTTAAGCATCGTTCTCGGTATATCGTTGATGTGGTGGGAACGCTGCGGGGAACCCTATATATAAGCATCATCGATATACCAAGAATGTGCTTGAACTGGGCTATGTGATGATCTTGATTGACTGGAGCATGAAATATTAGAACTTGATGAGTGGAGTTATATGTGTATCTTAAGTGACTAAAGTTTACATGTTTATTCCTTTATGATTAGAAATTCCGCCTCGAAGATTCACCCGTAGTACAAATCACGAAGGTGAGACCCACGGGGCAGAGGTGGAGGTAGGCCACCAAGAACAGGTGGTGGTCCCGCTGGCAACAGTCAGGGAACTGAAAACCCTGATATAGCTGCTATGATTGCTCAGCAGCTAGCCACTCTGATTCCAACGATAGTGACTTAAGCGAGCGACACTCTTCTGAATCATAATCTCCACGGGGATAATGATACTAACAATGAGCATAACCAAGGAACAGGGGAAGATACTGAGAATGGTGGAATAGCTGGTAATGACACTGGGATTGTTAATACAAGACGGGGATGTTCATACAAGGAGTTTGTGGCCCGCAAACCGAAAGAATTTGATGGGAAAGGTGGAGCGATAGCTCTAACAAGGTGGCTTGAGAAGATGGAGGCAGTCATTGATATAAGTGAATGCCTAGATAGTCAAAAGATTAAGTATGTCATGTGTTCACTGCAGGGCAAGACACTAACTTGGTAGAACATGCAGATTCAAGCAAGGGGAAGAGAATCAGCAATGCAGATGACTTGGCATGAGTTTAAAGCATTGATCACTGAAGAATACTGTCCACTCAATGAGATGTAGAAATTGGAGCAGGAGTTCTGGAATCATGCTATGGTAGGAGCTGGCACGCAGCATACACTGATCGTTTTCATGAATTGGAAAGACTAGTTCCACATCTGGTCACTTCGGAAACCAAGAGGATTGAAAGATACATTTGGGGACTTGTGCCTCAAATCCGGGCAATGGTGACAGCAGCAGCCCTTCCTACTATCCAGAGTGCAATTCTGAAGGCTAGTACATTAACATATGAGATGGTAAGAACTGGAGTTCTGGGGAAAGGAGCTGAGAAAAGAAGGATGTTGGAGAAGCGAGCAGGACGAGTACCGGGAAATTTGACAAACGGGGCCAAGACAACCAGGAATTTGGTGGCCGTGACACAAGGCAAGAGGGAATATGTCGGGCCGCACCCCAAATGTGATAGGTGTAATTTCCATCATCCCCCAACGATGCAGTTTCAGGTATGTGTGAACTGTAGATGCCCGGGGCATCTAGCGAAAGACTGTAGAGTAGCGCCGAATCTGGTGGCACCGGTCAACGCGGTTAACCCCGTAGGGAATGCTAGGGTCTGCTATGAGTGTGGAAGCCCGGGTCACTACCGGAACATGTGCCCCAGACTGAATCAGGTGCAGGGTCTGCAAGGAAACAACCAACCACAAATGATGGCCATAGCTGGTAATCAAGGCCAAGGAAATCAAGGAAATACTGCCAGAGGACGTGCGTTCGTCATCGGAGCAAATAACGCCCGTCAGGACCTGAATGTCGTTACGGGTACGTACTTGCTCAATCACCACTTCGCATCTATATTGTTTGATACTGGAGCAGACAATAGTTTTATTTCCTCTGAATTCGCTCACATGCTTGACTTGAACCCTAGTAGGATAAAAACTAGCTACTCCATAGAAATGGCCAATGGTAGAATTGTACAGGCTGACGAGATTATTAGAAGTGCTCGATGATATTGGAAAGCCATGCCTTCAATATAGACTTAATACCTTTTGAGCTGGGAAGTTTTGATGTGATTGTGGGAATAGATTGGTTGTCGAGACACGGAGCTGAGATTGTCTGTCGGGAAAAAGTGGTACGAATCCCCATGCCAGCCGGGGAAATACTCAGGATTCAAGGTGAACGACCGGGGAGAACCCTAAAGCTTATCTCTTGCATGAAGACATGTCAATGTTTACGAAAGCAGTGTTACGCATTTCTGGCCCATGTAGTGGAAAAGAAAGAAGAGGACAACAAGTTGGTAGATATTACCGTAGTATGAGACTACCCGGATGTATTCCCTGATGATTTGTCGGGTTTGCCTCCTCCACGACAGGTGGAATTTCGTATAGACTTGGTTCTTGGAGCTACACCGGTAGCAAAGGCGTCGTATCGGTTGGCACCATCAGAAATGCAAGAGTTATCTAGGCAAGTACAGGAACTACTGGAGAAAGGTTTTATTCAGCCGAGTCACTCACCATGGGGAGCACCGGTATTATCTATCAAAAAGAAAGACGGATCATTCCGTATGTGCATCGATTATCACGAGCTAAACAAATTGACCGTGAAGAACCGATATCCTCTTCCCAGAATCGACAATTTGTTTGATCAGTTGCAAGGAGCCTCGTATTTCTCCAAGATCGACGTTCATTCGGGATACCATCAACTAAGGGTTTTCGAGGATGACATACCGAAAACAACATTTAAAACACGGTAAGGGCACTACAAGTTCTTAGTCATGCCATTCGGACTTACTAATGCACCAGTTGTGTTCATGGATCTGATGAATCGAGTATGCAAACCTTACTTGGATAAGTTTGTGATCGTATTCATAGACGATATACTTATCTACTCCCGATCGAAAAAGGACCATGAGGAACACCTTCGGGCAATACTGAGTCTATTACAAGAAGAGAAACTTTTCGCTAAGTTCTTAAAGTGCAAGTTGTGGCTTTGAGAAATGAAATTTTTAGGACACGTGGTGAACAAAAATAGGATTCACGTAGATCCTGGAAAGATTGAAGTAGTAAAGAAATGGGAAGCACCCCATACACCCTCAGAAATACGGCAATTCTTAGGACTGGCCGGATACTATCGACGTTTCATCGAGAATTTTTTGAAGATCGCTCAACCATTAACACTGCTGACTCAGAAAGACAAGAAGTTTGATTGGGGACATGTGCAAGAACAAGCGTTCCAAACACTGAAAGAAAAGTTATGCAATGCACCGATATTGTCCCTCCCAGACGGAACTGATGATTTTGTGGTGTACTGCGATGCTTCACATCAAGGATTGGGTTGTGTGCTAATGCAGAAGGATAAGGTGATTGCCTACGTCTCATGATAACTTAAGGTGCATGAAAAGAACTATACGACTCATGACCTGGAGTTGGGCGCTGTGGTATTTGCACTCAAGATATGGAGGCATTACTTGTATGGAACCAAATGCATCATCTACACAAATCATAAGAGCCTCCAACATATTATGGATCCGAAGGAACTTAATATGCGTCAGCGACGTTGGGTAGAACTACTTAGCGACTACGATTGTGAAATCCGGTATCATCCGGGGAAAGCGAACGTGGTGGCTGATGCTTTAAGCCACAAAGAACGCATGAAACCACTACGTGCTCGAGCGTTGGGGTTGACTATTCAAACAAATCTGAAATCCCAGATCCTAATTGCACAAGTGAGGCGTTAAAAGAAGAGAACATTGCGGGAGAAGAATTTCAAGGGTTGGATAAACAGATGATTTGCAAGGAAGATGGCTTACAATATTTCATGGATCGTATATGGGTACCCAAATAGGGAGGTGTCTGTACCCTAATCATGGATGAAGCACACAAGTCATGATATTTTCACCCTGGCACAGACAAGATGTACCACGATCTCAAAGATTTGTATTGGTGGCCAGGCATGAAGAAAGACAATGCTATGTATGTAAGCCGATGCTTGACGTGCTCGAAAGTTAAAGCTGAACATCAAAAACCATCGGGATTACTACAACAACCAGAAATTCCTAAATGGAAGTGGGAAAACATAGCCATGGATTTTATTACCAAACTTCCTAGAACGAGTAGTGGGCACGACTCGATATGTGTTGTAGTGGATCGTATGACAAAGTCAGCTCATTTCTTACCGATCCGAGAGGATTACAAGATGCACAAGTTGGAGAGATTGTACATAAAGGAGGTCGTGACAAGGCACGGAGTGCCAGTGTGATCATATCCGACCGTCACAGCCGATTTACTTCACGATTTTGGCAGACACTGCAGAAAGCGATGGGCACTCGATTAGATATAAGTACCGCCTATCACCCGCAAACAGACGGCCAAAGTGAACGAACGATACAAACATTGGAAGACATGCTCAGGGCTTGTGTAATCGATTTTGGTGGTAGCTGGGACACTCATCTACCATTAATTGAGTTCTCTTACAACAACAGCTACCATACGAGCATTGGATGCGCTCCATTTGAAGCATTGTATGGGAGGAAATGTAGATCCCAAGTTTGTTGGGCAGAGATTGGTGAAAGCCAGATGACAGGCCCAGAGATTATTCAGGAAACAACACACAAGATTTTCCAAATCAAAGACACACTAAAAGCAACCAGAGATCGCCAAAAGAGTTACGCCGACAACCGTCGGGAACCTCTGGAATTCAATGTGGGAGATCACGTTTTACTTAAGGTCTCTCCCTGGAAAGGGATTGTACGATTTGGAAATAAAGGGAAGTTAGTCCCAAGATACGTAAGACCATTCTAAGTCACGAAAAGAATCGGTCTAGTGGCATATCGATTAAGGTTGCCACCAGAACTCAGTGGTGTACACGATACGTTTCACGTGTCAAACCTCAAGAAGTGCTTGGTGGATGAAACTCTTCATGTATCGGGACGAAATTCTCTCAACTGGGGGATACTGTGACATCCATCACCAAAAGGTCCGTCATTTAACGTGACTTCCGTTAACCTTTCTGTGACAATTCATTCCTTATCTTTATAAACAATTCGTGTGTACATTATTTTTATTTATTATCAAGTTGCTTGTGTCCTTGTTGTTAGCGTTGCTTTTATTTTAGAAATCTTTACAATCATCGTTATCGTTACTATTAAACCTATCATTATTTATTATTGTTGTTATTAATAAGACCATTTTTAAGTTATTAACACCATTATTTACATTTTATCATTAATATAACTAACCGATTTAAGGTCGTTTTTAACTGAAAACAAACTTGGGAACTCGAGGGTTAAGTGCAGGGATCAAACGTGACATTTTGCCAAACTAGGGCTGGGTATATATACCCCATTTCCAGCCCTAGCCTCCATTTCATCATCTTCTTCATCTTCTTCTTCTTCCATATTTCTCCTTCTCCTTGCACCAAAACCGCCCCTTTCTTCGTGTTTTTACCGGCAAGGCCTCGGCTACAGCTGTCTACTCCATTCTTGCAGGCAGACGACCTTGGTCGTCCCTTTTCTTGCTTGTTTTTCTGCTGTCCTTGAAGGGTTTTGGGTGCTCGGGGCCAACCCAAGCCCATGAGGTCGTGTGGGTGCCTATGATGTCTTTCTGTGCGTTCTTCCGGTTGGTGTGTGTGTGAAATGTGTTTCTGGAAATGCTTGTGGTGTAAATCTCGTGCATGGAGCAGTCGAAGGCTGCTCTACACTTCTGCAGTCGCGATCCTGCTGTTCTGGCGACTGGGTCTGCCGTGCGACTGAGTGTGTCGTGCGACTGAGTCGTGCGACTGTGTCTATCATGCGACTGAGTTGTACAACTGGGTGTGTCGTGCCACTGAGTCATGCGACTGAGTCGTGCGACTGTGTGTATGCCTGCGATTAAGTCCTGCGGATGAATGTGTGCGATTGTGCGTGTGTCGCACGACTGAATGCCGAGTCGCACGAAAGGAGGTTTAGTCGTACGAATGAAGCTGATTCGTGCGAATGAAGATTGATTCATGCGTATGGATGTTGAGTCGTGCGATTGAGTGTTGTGTGGTACGACTGAAGGCCGAATCGCACGAATGGAGGTCCATTCTTACGAATGTAGCTGATTCGTACGAATAAAGGTTGATTCGTGTGGATGGAGTGTTGAGTCGTGCATCTGCTCCTGTCGTGCGACTGAAGTTGTTGTGTGTGAGTTCTTCTTGTGTGTGGTGTGTGTATGTCGTGTGATGTTAGGTGACATCGACACAGGTACCATTGCTAATGACAATATTTATGTTAACACTATCATACTTACTATCACAAATCAAATCAACTTTAACATTTTACAATTATCAATAACCGATTTGTAACCAATGATATTTACCAAGTACTTCTCTAAGAACAATGACACTTTTACACAAATGTCATCGACAATGGCAACGATTTCTAGTACTTGGATATATATAATATCTAATACTTATGTCTGTTCGTATGTGTTTCGCGTGACCGAATCGATACAACTCGAACCGACCGAACGTTACTATTTTCATTAAACGTATCATTAATGCTTAACCATAATTGATAATAGGTGTTTGACCGTTTATCGCTTACATCATTTGGAAACTTGATCATTCATACTTACAACTGAACAAGTGAGTTTCGTGGCATCGTTTTATGCTTACTCAATACTTCAATTATTTACAAACATGGGGGAAAAGTATGCTCACCCATTTTATGCTGTACGACTTACATTCTTGGAATCAACGTGTTACTATTTTGTGAGTACTTATCTGATAGATACATGAGTCGCTGTGTGGTTCTTTCTTTGCAACCATTTAATTCTGGTGTTGTAACCGACAGATAGGTATTGGTAGTACTACTAGTTTGACACCCCCACCCATGTTTGTTGGTATACTAGTTGGTACCAACAGTGGCCAGGAACGGGCCCTTGGGTGAATATATTCCGACAAGATTTTGTGTGTACATCATTAGGTTTGGTTGTAAAACTCATGGTTATGTGATTTTGCTTACTTATAACTGTATACATGGTATTCCATAAAACTATTATGGAGCATCAATTTACTTACTATTTAAACCTGCAAGCTCACCAACAATTTTGTTGACCATTTTGAGCTTATCTTTTCAGGTGACAATGTTAATTGAAGATCTAGGTGTGCTGCCTTAGTGGAGACCCTAGGATGCATTTTGAGACTATACAATACTTGACAAACATTCTTTTGAAACATTGTAGTTTGATTACATACAATTATTCTTTTGGATACTTGTTCCTGGGTTGTGGGAATTACATTACAATCTTATTATTTCTGGTTATGTGAATCAATTACAAGTTTATGCTTATGGTGTTGTCATGACACGCTTTATCATCAACTACACATATTGCATCTCTATTGTTAACAATGTGTTATGACGATTCCCGTCTCGTTGCATTCCCGTGTTTCCGCTCTCAGCGGGGGTGTGACATGCAGTGTGTGTTCTGCATAAGAACCGATCTAATAATCTTTTTAGATCCCTCAATTGGTATCAGAGCGTTGCGCTCATGGGAAGAAGGAAACCTGTGGAAGATTGTTCGCCATCAAGAATCAAAGAATGAAGGATCAATATGTGGTCGGAGGGGTTGATGGTCTTGATGTTTCGGTGATGAATCCAGTGTTGCGGTTCGGTCAGGAGGACCAGGATGAATCAAGCAAGTGCGGTCTAGGAGACAGGGGGATTCAAGTGTGGAAACATTGCGCATCGAAGTAAATGACTTCACGATTGATCATGCGGTTCAAGTGGAAGACAAGCTTAATTTGGAAACAAGAAAATTCAGAAACTTGGCAAAGGGAAGATATGGAAGGAAGTCAATTCGACACCATACTTACCCATATTGCAATCGCCTCGGTAAGTTTAGGCAGATTTACAACAACAGAGTTCAATTCTTGAATTCTTGGTAAGTGGAAGTGAAAATGGGAATTGGAATGATATCTGGTATGTTAGCCTGTATCGAAAGAAACATACATGTGGAAATAAAAAACTCTTCAAACGGTTAAAAAGGTCTTTTGGAATTGAGACTTATTTACCCGATTTTAAGAAGGCATATTTCCGAGGTAAAAGGTCAAATAGAATCATTGGATAACGGGAATACACATGTTATAGAATCAGTCTATTATATTCCCACAGTGAAAAGGAATGTCCTTAGTCTAGAACAATTGGCGTGTCAAGGATTCGAAGTGACATTCGAAGGAACTATAATTCAAATCATTTGAAGATAGGATTGATTCGGAGTCTCAAGATGATAGACATAACTCTAATCATGATCCTATAATAAAATGGGAAGATGTTGAACACTTAGAAGAAACAAAAGTGATGTTGGATAACTTTGATAAACTGGATTTAGAGAGATCAAAGAATGAAGAGAAAATTCAAGAGGGAAAAGGAAAAGAAGTTGTGGTTGAACAACAAGAGAAGGTAACGAGTATTGAAGAAATGAATACCCTCTTAGACTTACTTAAAACTATGAATTTGGGCATAGTTCAAAAGAAAACTATTAAAGAAAAGTTCAAAGGAATGGTGAAATGGTTCATGAAATATGTATTGAAGCAGCAAAGTATATTTCCACCAAAATCGATGGACAGATTGTAGACCTATATAACTTGTATATGGGAGTACAATTGAATGGAGGGAAGACAGTGGTAAGCAAGAAGGTGTTCTGGCCATTGATAGCAGCAGATTTAGGATTGAATTTGCAGAACCATGTGAAACTTGTAATGATTTACAATGAGTATTTGGACATCATGGAATGGTACCACAAAGCTTCGAAGGAAAGGCAAAGCAAAGGAAGGTTTGAAGAAGGTGAGAGCAGCAGTGAGAAAAGAGATCGAGATATAGAAGAATCATGGAAGGGTTGTTGTCAACAAAGAAAAGAAGGATGGATGAAGCCCGTGATCGGTCATCACCCGAAGGACCAAACAAGTGAAAGGCAGCTGACAAGTATACATTTGATGGTCAAGCCTAGGGGAGGCATTGTTGGAATTAATCTTGTCATCAAATGAATTTAGTAATTATATATGTTTAAGTCGGGTCTTGATGTAAATATAGTATGTATGGGTCAAATGGATAAGTTAGTTGAAGGTAGTTATTGGCGCCAAAATAAACCGCCAATAACCAACTTGTAACTGTCATATACGACATGTATATATACCCCTGTAGTCGAACATATGAACGTATGCAATATCAAGTTTCTGTTATCAAGCTTTCTCTCTTATTATCGAGTGTGTGCAGTGTGTGTTCTGCATAAGAACTGATTTAGTGATCTTTTTAGATCCCTAAGGGTGGGTGTTGTGAATCCTAGGTCTAGGGATCACATCCATTTGCATGGAGAGATCTAGATTTGAAAGGTTTTGCTCAAGATTATGAACATTTGACTCAGCTGAGGTTTCACATTCATTCAATGAGGACTGATTGAATGAAGGAAAAACAACATCAGTAGCCATTTGATGTGAAGTAGCCTTATCAGTTTCCTGTTCTTCCTGATTGCTACTTCTATCAGCTTGGTGTTGTACAGTGTTTGTGTTATCACTTAATGAGTTTTGACGCTCACTTTGTTGACAACTGGTTAAAGCTTTACTTTTTACTTTGATGGGAGATTTAGAAGAGATATGGGTAACTCAAATAGTTGATCATCATCTGAGTCACTTTAAGTTTCTGTTCCAGCTAAAACATTCTCACAAGAAGGTTTAGAATAGTTTAGAAACAATTCTAGATTAAAAATATGATCAGGACCATTCCCCTTAACACAAGGAGTGTGCTCATTAATAATAACATTGGATGATTCCTCAAATTATTGATTCTTGATGTTGTATACTCTATAAGCTTTTGATCTTGACGAATATCTAACAAAGATAGCATCATCCGACTTTTCAGCAAAATTTGCTAAATTGTCTTTTGTGTTAAGTATGGTACACCTGCTACTAAAGGACCTAAGAAAACCAATGAATGATGGTCTCGTGTTCCATAGCTCATAAGGGGTTTTTCATGTGGCTTAACAATAAGAACTCTGTTCTGCACATAGCATGCAATACTAACTGCCTCTGCCCCAAATGTTAGAGTTAGCTTTAAATCAGCTAACATTGTCTTAGCAGCCTCAATAAGTGTCCTATTTCTCCTCTCAGCAACACTATTCTGTTGAGGAGTTCTAGGAGCACTATATTATCTGGCAATCCCTTTTGAGTTATAGAATGAGTCAAGATCTTCATTCTTAAACTCAGTCCGTTGGTCACTTCTAATTATTTTAACCTTATGATCAATTTGATTTTCTATTTTAAGAATGAAAGACTTTAAAGTTTCAGCAGTTTCATCTTTAGTTCTTAAAAACAACACCTATGAGTATCTAGTAAAATCATTAACAATCACAAGGCCGTATGATTTCCTTCCAATGCTCATTATACTTGTAGGACCAAATAGATCCATGTGCAATGAGTGTAATGGAGTGGTGATAGAGTTAACTTCTTTGGATGTATGAGGAACCCTGTGTTGCTTTCCTTTTAAACATGCAACACAGTTATCCTTGCAGAGAAATTCCTTTTTAGGCATGCCATGTACCAAGTTATTTTTAACCAAATTATTCATGGTTTTAAAATTAACATGACACGTTCTTTTATGCCATAGAGTTGACTCATCACCATTAGCTTTTGAAAGGAAGCATGATACTTCACCCAGTAGGGAAGCATTTTTCATATCAAGCTTGTACATATCCCCTTTCCTGGGAGATCTAAGAAGCATCAATTCCTGTGGAATTATCATCCCAGGTTTGAGTATAATGCACTCATGTTCTGTGGGATATACTGGGTTTGTTTGTTTGTTTGTTTGTTTGTTCTGTGAAAAGCATGTGGTACTTTTGATCACAGAATTAAGAAACACTTAACGGGTTGTGTTCAAGCTGTTTGACAAAGTTTACTTTGTCAATTTTTAACTTACCATTGGATACACTACCTCTACCAGAAATATATCCTTCTGTTTCACCTCCAAACTGAACAGGTCCTCCATCAAAATGTTGAAATTGTTAAAGAAGAGAATTGTTCCCTGTCGTTGCCTGGAGCATCCACTATCTACAATCCATTTTTGTCATGTGGATGTCTCTGCATATAAGGTGAGAAAGTTAGTTGTTATTAGAAACCTAAGCCTTGTTGGTCTTGGGTTCTTCCAATGTGGGTGACATAATTAAACCAAAATATAGACATGGGGTTCAATGATAGTTTGGGAAGAAGAGGTTTGGGCTGCATCATCTTCTTTAATCTTCCATTCCATCCTTTGGCTAACCAGCGAAGATGAGCTTGATGAAGCTTGAGCAACATACTTTCTTCCAATGCTTCTTTCTTCTCGAAAGGAGCTTTCACAACCTGTTCTTCCTAAGTAGTCTTCTTTTCGGAAGTTGTCAAAGGAATTTTCTTTTTCTTTGATTTGTCTTCCGAAGCTGTTTTTGTTTTGGAAGAATGAGTTTATTCCGAAAGCAATTTGGCTTCGGAAGTAAGTTTTCCTTTTCTTAACATTTGAACTGTGTGATAAGGTCCAAATGTGAAACCTTCCTTGACTTCTTTTTTCTTAACATTGTTTGCATAATATGTGCTTGCAGGATTGTAGTAGCAAGCTTTAGCCATGTGGTTGTGCAGACCACATATTATGCATTCAATGTTATTCTTCTTTGGGTGAGATGACTGTTGTTTCTTGCATTTCTCGACAGTGTTCCCCTTTAGTTTTTGATCCTTCAGCTGGATAGGAGTGCTTATACTACATTCTTCTCCTAGATCGGATCTTCCAACCACCTGGAATCCAGCTGAGATAGACACGCCTTTTTGCTTTGGATCTATCTTCAACTTGGACTCAACTACTTTCCTGACAGTTTTCCTGGCTGCCTTGGCTTTGTTTCTTCTGGCTTTGGTGGTCAGGGTTTTTTATTACAGGTGAGGATCGATTTTTCTACCTGATCCTTTCTCGTAATGGTCTCCATATATGCATCATTCTTCTTCTCATAAGATAGGGGGTCAGCGGATGGAACCTCTTGCTCTTCAGTACCACATCTTGGTTGTCTAATAGACTCATAAGAGTATATGGAGAAATTTCATTGGTTCCCAACCCACCTTTATTTTGATAATATATTTTAAGTGGGAGGATGATGCAAGAATGGTTTGGAAGTTATGCTCTTCAATAGTATACTTCTTTTCTTTAGCCTTAGCTATGACTAGTTGGGCTTGAGCCTTAGTTAACTTGGAAACTAAATATTTGATTTAAGTCCTATAATTGGTTTGTTCATGCTTTAAAGAGGACACGGTTCTTTCTAACTCTTCAATTTTTATTTTATAGTCAGATTCTGCCCTTTTAAAATCACATTTTAAGATGTTTAAGGACTCAATATCAGACTTGATTTCCATATTATAGTCCCGATATAGTTTGACTTTAGCAATACAAGCTGGATTGCAAAGATGTTCATATACCTTGCTGTCATCAGTTCCAGCCATGAGCGCTTGAGCAGGAGTTACTTCTTGCACCATGAAGCTCCAGTCAACTTCTTGAGCACCAATAACAGTTTGTTGTTTAGTTAAGGCAGCTTTATGTATGGTAGAATATGTGGAGGCTTGAGTGGCTCCTATATTAGATTTTGGAGCTTTGCATTCCCTGGCAAAATGACCAAGTTGATTACAGTTGTAGCACTTTGCCTTGATTTTATCAAACCCAAATTTTTTATTGGTTGGGTTTTGAGGGAATTGCCTTCCTGTTCTTTTGAAGAACTTCTTTGCTCTATAAGTCAGCGGAGCCATTTGTTGGACTATGTCCATGTACTCAACATCATCTAGGCTGAAGCATTCTAGATCATCAAAGCAGAACTTAAAGTCACTAGAATGTTCATTTCCTGAAACAAAGGCATAATTATCTGGGAAGGGACTTGATTGAGCCTGTTGAGACCTTGGTGTCTCAGGAAAAGTGATATATGGCCCAGAAGAACATTGTTGCTGCTGGGAGTAAGTCAGGTACTATTAGCACTGGGGGTTTCTTGCTCCTTCAGCAACAACTAGAGCATTGCTAGTGGAAGGACCAGAGATTCTGTTCATCTGGTGGCCTTTCTGAGTTTCCATCTCTACACGGTATCCATCAAGAATGCCGAATATTTCAGTCATTATGAGAGTGTTCAAATTCTCTGTTCTCTTGATAGAGACATAGTAGACAGTCCACTCTTGAGGGAGCGCACTCATGAACTTCCTTGATAGATCTCTTTTCTCAAGAGACACTCCAACTGACTGAAGTGATGAGATAAGATCCATATACCTGAAATATTGCTGGCTTAAAGTTTCTCTAGTAATATAGGTGAAGTTTTCAAACTGCTGCTTCATGGAATCTTTCTTTGAGTCATTAGAACCATCGTACATCTGAATCAAGGCATCAAAGAGTTCTTTGGTTGTTGTGCAATGCTCAAAGCTTACCATGATGGAGTTTGGTATGGTTGTAAGCAGTACAGCCATGGCTTTACTGTCGATGTCCATCTTTTTACGGTCTTCATCTGAGTAATCTTCAATAGCCTTTTCTATCATGGCACCTTTACCATCTGATGATGCCACCATTGGATTGTAAGGATCCTTAGTGATAGATCTCCATATTTGGCTATCTTGATAATGAAACCTTCAATGCGCATACGCTTGGATCTTAAGTTTTTAGGGGTGATGATAGGAGCTTTAATCATCGTTCCCATTTCAAATTCTGGTGATTTCTGGTTCATGGACATTTTTAAGTGGGGTGAGTGTATGAGTGAAAAGTCAAGATGATTTAGGATGGTAAAATATCACAATCACGAGCCAAGAAGCTCTGATACCAATTGCAGGATTAATACAAGTCACTCAAGACAAGTGTTCTCTTTTTAACTCACTAAGTTTCCCTTAAAATGATGAAGCAAAATTTTTTAAGAGTTGACAATAATATACTAAGTAAACAAAGCACAAGAAATGATTTTCAAGATACTTGTATATATTAATTCTCAACTCAAAGATCACAAGACTCTTAGAAGCATGCTCTTATGAGCTTACAATGAGAACTATATATACAACTATCTACAGTCGGCTATACAAAAGACAGCCAGCTGGAAACTTACTAAATAAATACTACATTGCTAGTAGTAAGGTATCTAGAATAAAATACTATCCTAGATAAGGTAGTCATGACATGTACATGACTTACCTTTTTGTTTACCAACTAAAGTTAGTAAATGTACTAACTGATAAGGAATGAACAGTGAACTAAAGTAAGGTCAACTACATGGTCATGGAAAAATGCCATGCAGTGTCATAGAGGTTGCAACGGCTTGTAAGAGGGACCATGCTAATATCCACTGGTTCATAGTAAGTTCTTCCGAAGGTTAACTGGCTTTGAAAGAACAAGTTCTTCCAAAGCCATTTATACTTTGGAAGAATTTACTTCTTCTGAGAGTTATGATGGTCTTCAAGACTCTATGCTTCGGAAGTCATTGTCTTGAAATCTTCTTAAGTTTTGATACTTCGGAAGAGAGATGACTATGTCTTCAGAAGACATAGTTCCTCTTCGCAAGTTCCTTTATCTTTAATCTTCGAAAGTGTAGCCTTTATCATTGGAAGTCCTTCACAGTTGTACCAAAATTGTTCTAAGCGTAGTTTTGGTTGCATCAGCCTCATATCCAGCACTTTTGCTCTCAAAAACTCTTTGCATATCCAAGAACATAAAAGTTCCAGCGATTGGAAGCTTTATTCGACACAAGTGTAGGCACCATCATCTTCATCAAGCCAAGGTAAACATTCAACACACACACACACTTGTACACCTTCAAGTTCTTTTTTCCATTTCATCACTTTACCTAACGACCTCTTTTGCACAACGTTTTCTTAACATCTCGGGTCTCATTCCAGCCATTTGAAACCCCCCCTCGTTCACACAATAGCGAAGGTAACGAGTTACAACCCAAAAACGCGAAAACATCGTGTTTCGTCTGTTAGTGACATTACTAACCCCACAACACCCCCAACTTCTAGTGACACCATAAAACATATTATTTTTCAGTAACAAAAGGATACTCAAACCATCTCAAAACACTATTCGATCACAAACATGGATTTGTTAAGTTTAACCTACCCGAAAACCCGGTTATTCAAAAAAACATGAACATATATTATACGAGTCCAAAAGTTCTAACTGAACTATTCTGAGATTTAAAAGGATCATCTCAGATCACAAACAAAGTTTCATAAATTAAACATATGTATTTTACATATTATGAATATTACAAAGTTGTAAAACAAGTATTTTATAAAAATAAAAAGAAATGGAAAGGGGGCTTAAGTACTAAAGTTAAGGGGTTATTTAGGATATATTTATATTATAAAATATATGGTAAGGGAGAAATCAAGTTAAAAGAAGTAGTAAATCCAAAAACGAGATTTTACTAGGACTTAACGGACATCTAACCAAACTAACCGAGCTAGTTAACGAAAATGGTAAAAATGAGATATTTTGGTTGTACAAAAATTCTAGTAGACTATTCATACTTATAAAGGCTTAAAAAATTAATTTCATAATTTGTAGAATTTATTTCATAAGTAAACAAAAATACAAAATATATTCATCATAAAATAAAGAAAATTATTAAAAATGGGATTAAGAACAATATTAGTGGAAAATAAAGTCCTTTAAAACTTTTTATAGGTATATCAAAGCCTTATATAATAAAAATTTGACTAAAGTCGATCAAAATCCAAAAGCCGTTAAAAACCCAAACCGATAACGTTTAAATTTCAAAACCGACACACCAAGTTAAAGACCCTAATTTTCAGAAACTAATAGCTTAATAAAGACCAAGAAAATTGCAAAACTAAATATTTATAAATTTTAGGATGCTATAAAAGTGTTACAAAATTTAGCATTTTATATTAAATAATTATCGGTTGAATAAATAGGAAAAATCATCAAAATATATGAATAACTCCAAATCTGTTGAAAGTAATGATTTTTTAGATGAAATGACTTACCACTTAATCATAAATATAAAAACCAAGGATTAATCTCACATCACCAACACACCCGAATCGCGATACGGTACATGTTTAAAAACAAGGTAAGTAACTCATCAATCCTAAAACCATACCATTAGCCATCCAATATTCAATTATCATATAAATAAGTTATATTTAAGGCAAAACCTTCAATTGGGTCATCCAACAACCTCAAATAAGAAAGTAACTAAATATAACTTCATAAAACGCTTAAGCCGAAAACAAGCTCTTGAAACCGTTAAGAAAGATCAAATAACATAAAAAACACTTATTATAGTAGCCTAATCCACTAAAAATTTTAAAAATAATTATAAGTGATTATAATGCAAAAATCCCAAACTTTAGGGTCAAAACGTAAATTTAGCAAAGTTAAAGGACCAATCTTGCCAACCATTGAAACCTTGTCGTTTCAGGATTATACCACACCTATAAGAACCAAAAATGATCTGAACATAATAGATAAAGGTTTAACGTTAAACGAACTAAATGTTCTAACCAAAACCTAAAGACTTGAAACAAGATTACACATACGTAAAATAACACCTATCAAGCTAAGATATACAAACACGAACCATAAAGGATGGGTTTTAATTAACCTAATAATTATAGAAATAACTCATTTAAATTGAACATAAGAACCCTCACGGTCTGTAGCATCCAAACACTACAAACAACCACGTAATCAACCACAGGTGAGTCTCATGAACCCCCTTTTTACTTTACAACTTTCTGGTGTCACACCCCAACCTTAACGATGGAAATATTGAGATGTGAGGGTTAAGATTGTTCAAGACATACAACGCTACTCCAAGGTGTAAATATTATTAAATATCAAGTTCTCATCATAACAATTCATAACATAAGTCTCAAATCAACAATCATAACATAAGTTAAACATCAAATTTCAAAATAAATTCTTTGTTTTTCTTTAGGTCCAATCCTAGATGATTTCATATCTTCAAGATAAACAACTAAGCTTGAGCATTTCCTGAAACATATTAAAAATAAAATCAACATATGTATGTTGGTGAGTTCCCATGAGTTAGTACATACATACATAAAATCTTACAAAAAGGCAATTCATGACATAGGTTATGACATAATAAAAGGACATTTAGATAGAATAATGATACAATCAAACCTTGATAAAATATGACAACATGAAATATACGACTAGCTAAGTGCATTTGGTTCCCATGATGAACAAGAATACGTCATCAGGAGCCGGCAATAACCTTGGCTTTAGCACTAAATAGTCTTGTCAAGCCCATAGATCTATGATGTCTCTAGGCTAGCAATAATGATTGTTTTTACAAGATAACTATCATATAATTTACACTAATATTTCAAATAACCATGACAATTTAATAATATGAATTGCACGTGCGTTACAAGTATTTAAAAAATTTACAAGTGAACGTTTATACGGTTAATATGCTTCACCTTAAAAGGTATGAAATAAAGTAAAAATGGGGTATGGAAACTCACTTGATATATGACGTACTTGGAATATTAAGAATAGAATATCCCCAACGATATTTTCACAAATGCCTAAAAGTGAGTGTTCCAAGATTTAGAATATAACCGGTGAAGTCAAAAGACGATTCGTAAGGACTATGAATTCAATTGTGATCGGGATAGTTTTATGTTTTATTATTATTTAACTTGGTTAAATAAAATAGAATAATATGATTAGATAATAATAATTGAGGGATTATTATCAAACACTAATTGAAATAAAGTATGTTGTCTTTATTTAAATAACACACTTAAATGTTTAATTTATATTGATTTAGTATGCAAAGAAGTAATTATTTTATTAATAATGGTTTATGAAATACTAGCTTGAATGCTTTGAACATATTTCCTATTTGTTTCGAAATAGTTTTTATATAATCAAAACTTGTAAAGATATTTATAATAATTTTTATAACTTTTGAGAGCTTGAAAATAAAGAATTACCAAATTATAATTTCTAAAATTGTTTAAAAATTACTAAATAAATTCTGATTTAGTATAAATTATTAAAAATGATTTCTTTATCATTTTAATAACATTTTAAAAATTTTTAGAATTAAAAACAGTTTAAAAATCAAGTTTTAAAAAATATTGCAGGGGCTCAGGTTCGAACCTAGGACCCTCTGCTTGTCCCTCTTTAGCTTTAACCAGCAGGTTAGGGCGTCTGTGCCTGTCATGAAGTGGGTGTTATTTTTTTTAAACACTCTACACCGAAATCCTCAAATTGGGTTCAAGAACCCTAGTTTCGATTTCGCTCCAATTGAACCACGAAACGGATTCAAAAGGGAAATTAACCTTAGGGCTTTTATTCCCCACATGAAATAGAGTGTATACATGTATTTAATTTACCTGGTTTTGATTGGATTGATGAAAACAAGAGGATGAACAGCCGATGGTGTCTCGATGAGAAAATCGATGTGTGTGTGTTTTTTTATCAAATTGAAGTTTCAGATAGCCTCAAAGGGTTTTGTTGATGGTATTACCTCGTTTATATAAGTCCAATTTCATCGGTTTCGACTCCCATGATGTCGACACATTCAATCAAAGGTTATGACGCAGTTCATGTATAATTAATCGATTTTACTGCTGAGATTAATTGCTTTTGATTTCGAATTGATTAGATGAACTTTTTCAAGCTTTTAATTTAATCGATTGGGTTGATTATTATGGAGAAACAGATCAATTTTTGAATGTGGTATTCGGTTTCGAGATGAACGAGTCAGTTCGACTTACTGATTCGATTTGAAGGGGTTAAGGGTTCGAAACGGGTTCACCAACGGTGTTGGGAGGTTAAAAAAAGTGTTTTGTGGTGTTTTGCTGGTCACCGGTTCCGCGCCGGAGTCTTGCCATCCGGTGGTCGGGAAGTCGGGGAGAGAGAAAGGGGGTGGAGATATTTGAAAGAATTTACAGCATTGGTCCCTGTGGCTTTAAACTTTATTATTTTATGCTCAAACCTTAATAATTTAGTTTATTTTTATTTTTAAATTTTAACCCTTAAACCTACAACTTAATTTAATGACATATCAATTTATTTTTAAATCTAATAAATTTTAAAATTACAATTTAACAAATAAAATTTTTATAAATTGTTGGCTTGATAAATTTATAAATAAGCTTTATGGTTTTAATTATTGTTTTAAATCTATAATTAAAACTGATTAAACTTTATAAAAACTTATTAATTTAGTAATCAAATGAACTCCCAAAGTTTCACTATTGACATCACTAACCCTTAAAAGAAATAACGGAATGTAACGACTAGTTAATAAACATTCGAATCGTCATATTTTGGGGTGAAATACATACTCGTTAAATATTATGATTATGTTATTATGGTGTAATACTACCTGCTCTTGTCCCCGAACAGAGCACAATCATTAACTCCATTAGGAGTCGCGTGATTTGTGGATAATACTATTTGGGGAATCTCTCGCACACGATGGGCCTTTTATGCAGGGAAACCCCCTATTGTGATTCAATAATCGTTGTGTCAAAAATTAGTTTCATTTAACCGTGCTTAGCAGGGCACACTTAAACCCAACCATCTTGTAGTATCGGGTTAGGGCATATTTTTAGCACTCGGCCGGGAAAGTCCGGGTCAAGCTTGATTGTGATACATTCTATAGTGCATCATGGTACTTATATTATGGTTGTTATTATTATAAAACTTATTGAATATTATATTGTCATGAAGAGTAACGTGTCTTAAACTTATGGGCTCACCAATATTATGTTGACGTATTTTGAGTTTGTATTTCAGGTGATGTGTAATTGACAGGTATCAAAAGGATAGGTGTCGCCTTAGATGGACCCTTGAAGAATTAGCCACTGCCCTATTCACCTTTCTATTTTTGAACAGTTAAATAAATCTGTATTATTCGGATCCTTTAGACAATTTAATGTAAGAATATTTGGAATTATCTAATGATTAAGTTTGGATTTATTTATTTCCGCTGCATTATGATGATATCAGTCGGTCACGGCGAGACCCGATCAATGGGGTGTGACATATATGATGATCACTAACTACAACATAATATTTAAAAACCAACTAAAATCAAAATAGGTCATAAAAATTTATTTTATTGTTAAAATACATGAGAATATATGAAATTGGGTATGCTAATAAGCCTTAATAAGAATTATAATATGATAGTGAGTTAACATGATAATTTGTAGCACTAATGGGCCTTGAAGCCATGTTAGCACTCGTGGCAATTTTGGCAGAAATAACTCAAAAGCTATTGCGAAGGTTCTTACATAGAATAATAAGTGGAGGGCTGAAATTGTAATAAATGTAATTAGAAGGGTGATTGTGTAATGTGTAACAGAATTAACGAATTCAATTCATGGATTCATTATAAATGTATGCTAATGAAGCTAATGAGAGTATGATTTTAAAGTAAACCTTCCTTCTTCTATCTTCTTCTTCTTCTCGCAACATTGGTATCAGAGCGATCCGATCCCCATCGAAGCTCTTATCGGAGTTAAATTGGTACACTGCATATTCTTCTTCTTCTTCGTAACATTGGGACAATATGCTATGGGCACGCTAGCAGCATTGAGGCAAACTGGTACATTGCAGGAGTTATGTCAAGCCTTTGATCTGGCTCTCACAAAGGTGTCAATCTATGATGAATATCCAGTCAGTCTATTCTTGAGGATTGTTAAGCCTGAGATTGGGTATCCTTTGTGACTGCTTCAATCGAAGACTTTGCCCGAAGCCTACATGCTAGCGAGGATCCAAGATGAGGCTATCTCGGTGGTGCAACCGTCTCTACAAAACAAAATTTTTAAATCGAATTATCAAACTCCTTTGACTAAGTATAATGAATAGTCAAAAGGTTTCAATACCTACGACTGCATCCAATCTTCCTTTGTTACCTGCTCCTCCTATTAAGGCTCGACCATTTAGAAGATTATCTCCTAAGGAGATTGAGGAAAAACGCATGAAAGAGGAGTGCTTCGGTTGTACTGAGAAATTTGTACCGGGGCATAAGTGCAAGGGTAAGCAATTATTTTCAGTTGATGTAATGAGTTTTGAGGAAGAAAAGGAGGAGGTTTAATAGGATCTGTTTGATTCCAATAATGAAGATACATGTCCCTTATTTCATTACATGCCTTGATGGGAGTGGCCTCATATTCTACTATAAGAGTAACCGGATCTGTTGGTACGAAAACTCTCAACATACTTATTGATTCAGGATCCACATATAATTTTCTAGATGTTCATTTAGCCACAAAGATGAGATGTCCTACTAAAACAGTGAATGCTTTGAGCATTACTATTGCTGATGGCAACAAGATTTCTTGCACGCAACTTCGTGAGAATTTTTGATGGTTGATGCAAGGAAATTGGTTCACAACTGATTTCCTATTGATTCTTTTAGAAAATTATGACATGGTTTTAGGAGTGCAGTGGCTGCGAACCTTAAATGACATTGTATGGAACTTCAAGAACCTTACCATGAAATTTACACTTGGCACTCATACTTTTAGATTAAAAGGTTTGAGTGACAACAAGGTTTATCCATGTTCAGTGGTAAAAATAGGAGATCTTTTACAACAGCATTTTTAGTTAGCTGGTATTCACTTATTCAGTTTGCAGTACTTGGGTCATTATTACTTTCAACATGAGACAATGACCACTCAAGAGTGTGATAACACATCCTTAGAGCAGCTATCTGCTTATGCTATGTTTTCTTGACACCCACAGCTTTGCCTCCTAACTACATATGTGATCATAAGATTGCTTTAAAGGATGAAACTATTACCATCAACCAAAGACCATATCAATATCCAGCTGGTCAGAACGATGTTTTAAAGAAGTTAACTCAAGAGCTGCTGGATTCTGGAGTAATTCGCAATAGCTCTAGTGCATTTGCTTCCCCAGTAGTCTTAGTGAAGAAGAAAGATGGAAGCTGGAGGTTTTGTGTAGACTACCGCAAATTAAATGATGTTAGTATCAAAAATCATTTCCCCATTCCATTAACAAAAGATTTACTGGATAAGTTGGGCCAGGCCACTGTGTTCTCAAAGTTAGACTTGTTGGTAGGCTACCATCAGATCAGGATGTTTGAAGGGGATATCCAGAAAACAGCCTTCCGCACTTATCAAGGTTTGTTTGAATTTTTAGTGATGCCATTTGGTCTTACTAATGCATTGGCTACCTTTCAGTCATTAATGAACACATATTTTAAATCCTTGATGAGAAAGTGTACCTTGGTTTTCTTCGATGACATCTTGGTATATAGTCCTTCGATGGAACAACATTTGAAGGATCTTGAACAAGTTCTCTTATTGTTAAGACAAAACAACCTTGTGGCTAAGAGGTCAAAGTGTACATTTGGGGGGAACCAAGTTGAATACTTGGGCTATATTATTTCAGCTAAGAGTGTTTCCACTAATCCAATGAAGATAGTGGCAATCAAAGAGTGGCCTAGACCTACTTCTGTCAAATAGTTATACGGTTATTTGGGCCTAGCTGGCTATTATATGCGCTTTATCAAGTTTTTTGGTGCTATAGCTAGGCCTCTTACTAACCTATTGAAGAAATATGTCTTCTTTTGGTCTGAAGAGGCGTAAATAGCTTTTGATCAACTCAAAGCTGCTCTTGTTACAGCTCTTGTACTTGCTCTTCCCGATTTCAATAAGTTGTTTGTAGTTAAGACTGATGCCTCATCCAATGGTCTAGGAGCTGTATTGATGCAAGATCATCATCCGATTGCTTTTATTAGTAAGGCCTTGTCCACTCAGCAACAGACCTTTTCAATGTATGAAAAGGAGCTATTAGCCATAATCATGGTTGTTCAACAATGGTACCATTATCTGATTGCTAAGCCTTTTGAAATTCATACGGAGCAGCATTACCTTAAATACTTATTAACTCCGAAGGTAACCACCCCTTTACAACAAACATGGTTAGCCAAACTCACGGGATACACTTATGAAATTACTTACAAGAAGGGATTTGACAATTTAGCAGCTGATAGCTTATTTCAAGTCAAAGGACTTGCTTTATTTGATATGAGCATTAGCTCTTATGATCCTATCTTATTAAAGCGCATTCAAGATTCATGGCAATTGGATACCCATCTCATCACTATACTTCATAAATTATAACAAGGAGAAGCCGTGAACAACCATTCTTGGATGGTCAGCTTTTGACTCGCAAACAAAAGCTGCTTGTTGGTAATGAATTGCAACTTTGATGTGATCTTATGCATTTGGTTCATGCGTCACCCTTGGGTGGCCATTCGGGATTTTTACCTTCTCTTAAATGTCTGAAGTCATTTGCTACTGGCCAGGGTGTTCTTACTAGCTTCACTCCTTTATTCGTGAATGTGGGGTGTGTCAACAAGCAAAGTATGAATCGGTGGCTAAGTCGGGTCTCTTATAACCCTTACTAATTCCTCAACATATTTTCACTGATATATCTACGGATTTCATTAGTGGTTTACCAGTTAACAAGGGAAAAGATACAATTTTAGTTGTTGTTGATCGCCTTACTAAGTATGCTCATTTTTTGCCACTTTCTCATCCTTTTATAGCAGTGCAAGTAGCACAGGTGTTCCTTGATAACATTTTTAAACTTCATTGTAATCCTTCCACCATCGTATCAGATCATGACCTCATCTTTCTTAGCAAGTTTTGGCAGGAGTTTATGCGTTTGCAAGGTATTCAGTTGGCATTATCAACTGCTTATCACCCTCAAAGTAATGGACAGACTGAGGTTCTTAATTACTGTCTGGAGTCATATCTACGTTGCATGGCCATGAATTATCCTTCCAAATGGTTACATTGGTTGCCATTAGGCGAATGGTGGTACAATACCACTTATCATTCCTCCATTAAGATGTCTCCATTCCAGGCTTTATATGGGTACCCTCCAGCGGTGCATCTGCCTTATATCTCTTGTGATACTTCTATTGATGCGGCTGAGCATTTTCATCATGATCGGGAGGCAATGATTCAGTCTTTGAAACACTCTTTAGCAGCTGCTCGAAATCGCATGATACAGATGACATCTTAGCATCGTTCGGAGAGACAGTTTATGGTGGGTGATTGGGTTTATTTGAAGCTTCAACCTCATGTCCAAACCTCACAGCGCAGGTATAAGTTTTCGAAGCTCGCACCCCCTTATTATGGTCCTTTTCTCATCTTGGCTAAGGTCAGTACAGTTGCTTATAAACTGGACTTGCCATCTGATGCTCGGATTCACCTTGTGTTCCATGTTTCTCTACTTAAGCTACTCATGGTTCACACGCTCCCAACATACCTTTACCCACTGGTCCTCATTTTTTGCTGACTCCCAGAGCTATTCTTGATCGTCGTATGGGGCGCCGTGGTAATTCCCTTATCGCACGGGTGTTGATTCATTGGGAAGGTCTTCCGACCACGGAGGCATCGTGGGAGTGCTTGGATGAATTTCAGTTGCGTTTCCCAGATTTCCATTATTGAGGACAAGAATCTTTAGGGGGGGGGGAGTTTTGTGGCGAAGGTTCTTACATAGAATAATAAATGGAGGGATGAAATTGTAATAAATGTAATTACAAGGGTGATTGTGTAATGTGATAACAGAATTAACGAATTTAGTTTGGGGATTTGTTATAAATGTATGCTAAAGAAGCTAATGAGAGTATGATTTTGAAGTAAACATTCCTTCTTCGTCTTCTTCTTCTTCACAACAAAAGCCTCAAAAATACTTAACATTGGTGGCCTACTAATGCAATAATGGCAACTCCACATACAAAGACATAAAATCCTGCATTCACAATTGCCTATTAACTTTGAGATCATCGATACTAACATACAACGATGAGGATTCAAAACCAACGTTGTTGTTTTTAGTTTTGAGACCACCAATTCAAACAACTAAAACACCTACACAATGAAATCTAGACGACGTGAGACCACACCAGCCCAATCCATGCACGGATAATTCCAAGTCCACCCACTCCTACATCAATCAAAGTTACATGTATCGAATTAAAACAAACGACCATTACCATTTCTAGTGTGGATAATGTTGGGTTGCAATTTACAGTAGCTATTGTTAGTATATGTATACACATTGTTTTGTAGAATGCCAACGAATTATCTGTCTCAAATGGACACTACGCGGACAAAAGGTTGAAAAGCCTAACATGAATTTTATCAGGAATAATGAGTTCCCCTCAGAACAAACGAAAACTAGATTGCTAAGACTAAATGAGAATCGTTATGATATTTTAACGGATTCTATTATATTTCATGAGTAACTACAAGTGACTTGTCTCCGTTAGCGATATTCATTTGTTTCGAAGTGATTGTATATCATTTTGACATCTCATAATGCTTTATGACTTTATGTTCTTCAAGGGTTGGGATCATTCGAGAAATTAATTAAAAAGGTAAAATAATAACGAATATTAATTATACATGAGTGTTACAAACAGAAGCACAACAAGCCATCTTCTTATGTGTTTTCTTCCTTTGATTTTTTGATTTATTCTATTGTGACTAAATGATTTTACTTTCAGACTTTTTTAATTAGGGTTGGATCCGGTTAACTTAAATGGTGGTTATTTTATTTATTTTTAACATTGGTTGAGTCTAGGCATAGGGTTCTATTTTAGCTTCAAGTGTCGTTATAAATTTAGGGTTTTAGTTCAATTTGTTTATGATTTCACATTTGATTTTAAGCTTTATTATTCTTTTAGTTTAAATTTGCATATTTGTTGGTTCAAATATGCTTAAGGATGAGATAAGTTTTAGTTTCGCATATATTCTTATCTTTTCGTTTTGAAAATGCCTTTACTATTTGATTTGGAAAATGTGTGTCCTAAGTATCCAATTATAGGTTTTCTTACTTTTTGTGATGGTTTTCTTACTTTTTGATTTAGAGGTGATGGTTGACGAAGATGTGACGAGGATATGAAGACGACATGATAAACATATGATCATTTAAAACATAATCTAAAAGAAAAATATATTTACGGAGTGGCATAATGGTTTAAATTATTGTTAGAATTCTTATAAATGAATGATGCTACAATACCAAGTAATATATATTATCAAAACTATATAACTGGTAAAGAATATTTATGATGACTAAGGTCACGTAATGTACATAAAAGTATAAGTATAGATAAAACATTTATTATTATAGTTATTTATAACAAATAATATTGTCTTTTAGTTTTTTACATTAACTAGTGTAATTTTTATGTGAACTTCATCAAACTTTAAGTATTTTATAACAAATAAATATTCAAAAGACTGATTTACAAATTAATCTATTTTACTCGTAAGTTATTTAATTCGAAGTATAAATAAATAAATTAAAGACCGATCCATGTTAGCTTTTTTAATCAACTATCTATCAACATCTTAACTGTTTGACACTTTAATAAACGAACTACGAAAAATTTAAATCAAATATTAAAAAATATAATGAGTTAACCACTAATTATCCTTGTTTTCATAATTGTTTAAAATAGAAAAATTGTTGCATAATCCACGTGCTTTGATCAGATTGTAAGTTTAGTTCCTGTAATTTAAAAATTGTAAAGTTGGTCCAAATTTTTGTGCAGTCATTATAAGTTTAGTCAGCAAATTTTAACATTGCAAAGTTAGTCCAAACTTTTATGTGTGCATTGATTTTTCATCCCCAAAAGTAAAATTTAAAAGTTAGTTCTAATTTTATGAAAAATATATAAAAACTAAATGAATTTAATATTTGGGATCAAAAGTGCTTTAAGAATACAAAGGTTTGGATTAATTTAATAATTTTTAAATTTAGAAGCAAACATGCAATCTGATTAAAACACATTGATTATTATGCAATTTTCTCTTTAAAATATTTGTATTATTTGGATGACAACGTGAGAAAACTTGTAGTCATTGTAAAATTGGATCGTATGTTACTTTACATATACTTTGATTAATGATCTAAACTAGTATTAAAGTTCACACGTTACGACATGTGAAATTGCAATTCGTTAGACAAACACAATAAAATCTCACAAAAAGATTCTGTTAATAAATTAACTTCAGCATTCCTTTAGGTACTATGAGGTAAGTGATCTTATAACTAAAGTAACAATATATGAGTTGAACAAAAACATATATATGATAAAAGATTGTCATCATATATATGATAAAAGATTGTCATCACATTTGATATATAGATCTAGAACAACAATCCTTATCACACTTGGTGCATAGATCTAAGAGCTTTCAAATTGTTGCAATCTGCTTTCATCTTGCTTTTAGCAAGCAAATCAAGTTTGACACATTGATAAAAAAAACTGCTCATTTAATATGCAAAAAGAATAATTACGTAAGTTGAGCAATAAATCTAAAATTTTTTTTGGCTAACCGGCCACCCATGCTTCTTTAAAGCTTTCACTTTTCGCTCATAACGTTTATATGAAATTTACAACCTCAATTATTATCGAAGAAAATGCTACAAGTGATGTCGATAGTTTGAATATGACTAACAACTGGTACCATTGGAAAGCAATCACACGTTGTTGACTAAGTATCGACCTAGAATATCATACAATCTTTGAAACAAACATTCATACAATTTCCTTTTCATTTAATAAATAATTGTTTAAAATAATTAACTATTATTTGTAATTAAAAATAATATAAAAATGTGAAAAGATGAGTATATCATGAGTATAAGAGATGACCTAATGAGATTTTTATTTCTTGTATATAAACAAACAAACATACCCAGTATATCCTACCAAAAGGATGGTCATATATGGAGGGGTAGTTGGTGACGAGTCTTTCCTCTATCTTGAGAGATAGAGATTCCGTTTCCAACGAGACCACCAACTCGAAAACGATAACAAGCAGATTATATAGCATACAACACATAGATATATATCACATAAGAGTCAAGAATAAGTATAGACTTCTATTTCTTGTATATGATTGATGAAAACATGTTAAGAAACCATAATAAAGTTTTGAAAATAACGAAAAAAATCGGAAATATTTTTTTTTCATATTAGAAGTATAGAAAGTGATATGAATCACTGATTATGACAGTCGTTGCTCTCTAGGGGGTGCCATGTATATAAAATGATTGAAGCAGATTAATTAACGGGTTAGGAGGATTAAAATGAGAAGATACATAATTGTGGACTTTTATCTAGTTTGATTATTTTGTGAACTCATATAATTTTTATATATTTTATTATTATTTTTAAGTCTACATCATAGAATTATGAATTTTATTATCCTTAAATTGAGTAGTTGTTCCTATATAATTCTTATAAGAAATATTTTTTACAAACATCATTTTGTTGTGCTTAATATATGCGGCGTCACATGATATATATGCGCGTAAACGAAGCATAATTAACTGGAGTTTTTATATACTATGTAGTAAGTAGCATGATTATAATCATTAGTGGTGTGTAAAAATAATCGAATCCAAAATTGAATCAGAAATATTCGAAAATCTAAACTCAAAATTTTCAAAAATTTAGGTATTTGAAATTTGTGGATTCAATTTTTTTTGTGAATTTTTTTTGTGAATTTTTTTTGTATTCAAGTATCCGAAATATTTTTATAAAAACTATTAAATTAATGAACACTAAGTTAGAAATTTTGGATAATTTGAAAATTATAAAAATAAATCCGATATTAGATTTTTTTAAACAAACATAATACACAATACATATTTTGTAAGAATTTAGACATCTAATATTTTGGAATCAGAATAGAATATTGATATCTACTATCTGAAATTTTCAGATATCCGAAAATCCGGATATCTAATTTTAAAAAGCCTTAAATTAAGTATAGAGTAAAATATCATTTTCGTCCCTGACGTTTTGTTAAATTTACAATTTCAATCCAAAAACTTTTTTTGTCATTTCAGTCACTGTAGTTTACCAAATATTATCATTTGCGTAACATCCTCAATTTTCACAAACGGGGTATTACCGTTAGGCGTGACTTTCAGGATCTCAACCACTAGTTACACCAAACGACACATTAATTATAAAACATAACTTATTTTTAAAGTTTGATATTACCAAAGACTAAGTTTTTTAACGTAAACATAATAGAAATTGCGGAAGCATAGTAAATCTTAATTGTTTTAAATGGCACAACACGCGCAAACCGAATAAATGAAATTTATTGAAAACGTTAAATAAGTCACTATGAGATGATAAATGCATGAATGAAATGCTCCTAAGCGTGCGCATCTTGTGAACCTGAAAAAAACATACTAAAGTGTTAACACAAGGTTTGTGAGTTCACAGGTTTTGATAAACAAAACATAAAGTAAACCGATACAGTAAACAAAATAATATCAGTAGATAGCTAGTCTACTTAACAGTTACTAAGTGTATGAAGTTCGCAACCGAAGCTGACAATGTAAATGAACGCCTCGGCTGTGAATACCAGGTCACGGCAACAGAAATTAGGTCAATTAAACACCCGTTTGACGAACGTTGTGCTAGCGCGACTAGCCCGGGTGGGGTTTGTCAAACCCAGTAGATCTACTCAGAATTACCTCGCTATACTACATACATTAACGGTTCGAGAATGAGGACTTAAGTGGTATCACACTAGTAAACAAGTGATATTACAGTAATACTGATCAATAAAAATGAATTTGATTCCCACGTTTCTTTCACCCCAAGAAAGTAGTTAAAAGCGGGGCTGAGAACTCACCTTAAATGCACGGCAATAGTAAACGATAGCACAAAGATTAGAGTTTCCGGTTAACCTGACGTCATTTAATATATATATAATTGATATTAAATATTAATTATTCACAATGAATCGTACGGTTTCGCGTTCCCGGTTGGGTTACGGTGCAAGTCATAAGAGTTTTCCCAAGTACAGGTAAGCACAATCACACACAACTCACGCAAGCATAAAGCCCAACTACTGACGCTTAGTCCAGATCATACGTGAAAGTACTCTTTTATATATTATATATATATTTCCATATATATATATATATATATATATATATATATATATATATATATATATATATATATATATATATAGTTATGACCTTATTACCTAGGACTCACACATGTATCGTAAGCGTATATACCTATCACACAAGTATAAACTGTAAACACACACATCATACACATGCATAAGCAACACTTAACAATTTACACATACAATGCATCTGGCCCGTATTAAAGATACAACCTGAAAATAATAACCAAGATCAACACCCCATATGCACCAACCCAACCATCATCGAATACCCACATACACACTAAACTGTACATACACATTAACCCACATACATACATGCACATGCTTACCTTTTTTCGGTCAACCCCCACATTCTATGAACCACACACATACAATACTAACAAATACAAGCACACACACATAACACCACCCACACCTTATTCGGTCATCATGATTGCACCTAACCAAACCAACTTGGAACAACCCACACATTGCTAACCCCACAAGCACAACACCCATGCTCCAACCCGTAACCCACCCCCACATTCCATACACTACACCACATGTGAAACACACCCACACACTTGCAGAATCACATATGCATACAAGCATGCATGGAGAAGTCCACTACCAAGAATCATACCACCCATACCACCATAAACTCAAGCAATACACACAAGCAAGATGTATACATATATGTACGCCTACATGTATATAACCAAAACATAGATGCTTAACATCGCAGTAGCATATATACATACAAAAGAAGCACACACCCCCGCATATACATATAAAACATCACAGGGGCATGAGCATATATACATACATATACTCGAGACAACCCTCAGCCGACCCCAAAAATAACCGCGAGGCTCCCCCCCCCCCCCCCCTGAACCCGGGTACATACAAAATCAACCAACTGAACCGTAACGTAACCGACAAGTAAGGAATGAACCTTTAACCGAAACCGTAACGTGATGAACAACGAAGAAACGTACCATGTAGCGTTGTCGTCGAGGGGCTGCGGTTGACGGCGACACGTTACCGATGGTGCCGAAGATGGAAGGAATTGGCCGTGAGATAGCTACGGTTGTGATTTGGATGGGGAGAAAGAAACCTTCGAGAGGTGTCTTGCGGAGCGTTGGTCACGAAGTGGCTGCCGGAGATGGTTGTTCGACTGATGGCTGTCAAGAGTAATTGTAGGTGATTAGGGTTTGCGGAATGAAGGAGACGGGAGGGGGTTGCGGTTCTTAATGGGTTGGTTACAAGAGTTTGCACAAATGGTCTTTCCACATCTCCAATCTTGCATTTGAGTTAGGTGAGTTTGGTAATAGTTATAAATTTGTTATAATTTAATTGTGTTTAATTGTTAATTATGATAAAATCATTATTATTTAATAGTAGTAGATTTGAATTAATCATAACATAACGGAGAAGACTTAGGTTAATGGAACAAGGTTTACCTGAAAATACGGGTTGTCACAATTTGCATCCACTCCACTAACTCCGTTAATATCTCCGTTAAATGTAAGAGTTATTTAGTCTTTTTCAACACCTTAATTATCCAATTATCAAAATAATCAATTAATATTTAATTAAAACAAAAAAACATATGAAGCGACTGGTGAGACCGAACGTTCCGATTTAAGAGTTTCGATTAACTCTAAATTATTTTCTTTAATTGAGGTCTGCAGTGATATTTCTATTGATATCAATGTTTTGTTCGAAAGTGTACCGTTGTTCGATTGATATCTATTGTTGTCATATTTTGTTTGATTGAGGTCTATTGTTGTCACGTAACGTGATAATATCAGATCTCAATCAAACAAAGCTTGACAACAGCAGACCTCAATCCCACAGTAGACCTCAATCGAATAAATATACATGTTAGAACAAAATATGAAGATTAATTGAATCTCAAAAATATACCCCAATCGAACAACGTAAGTTAGAGTTAAATAAATATTTTAAATCGAAGCGTCTGGTCTCATTAGTCGCTTCGTATGTTCTTTTAATTTAATTTAATATTAATTGATTAATTTGTTTTAATTGGATAACTAGAGTTTTGAAAATACTAAAATACCCTCAATATTTAACGAAAATTTTAACTGAGTTAGTGGAGTGGATGAAAATGATAACATTTGATAAACTACAGTGACTGAAATGGCAAAAAGAAAGTTTTTATATTGAAATGGTAAATTCAACAAAACATTATGGACGAAAATGACATTTTACTCTTAAGTATATTTGTATTTGAGTAAATACCCCTCCACCTAAGACACAATTAGTATTCATATGAAGATACACATACATACACACATGTATACATTGATACACACATATATACACACACCTACATCATATAAAGTTTCCAATTTTAAGGGTGTTGGGTGTGGTATTAGTATGGTAGCACCCATAACGAGAGGAGAAAACTAAGATGTAAAATGATGTAATATGGATGCAAGATGAAAGGGAAGAAATGCGGAATGCCATCTCGATTTAAAAAGGCAACAAGAAGAAATGGGATAGAAAGGAAGGCTTAGTAGGATAGAAGCATTTTATGTAGCGCTGACAAAACAAATCAGACACGACGCGATAAGACACGAACACGATAAGTGCTAACACGAACACGACATGATAACTAATCATGTCAGTTTTTCCAGACATGAACACGAACTTGTTTAGAAACAGATTACACGATTAGACATGTTAAGAGACACAATAAAATCACACATTTAATGAAACAATAATTGACTGAATTCCATCAAAGTCCTGAATATACCATAATCTTTAGCATGGTAAACCTTCACACTTTTGGAACAAAAGTCAAGTCTATTTTAACCGATAACATAGTTTAATAAGGTAATATGTGGAGTACAAAGAGGGCTCATACGAAGGCCGAGACTTGGTCAGTGGTACTATGATAGTCGTATTCGATTGAAGCGGTTGGGCAATGGATAAGGTTTTTAAATTAAACATGAAAATAATGGCATATATCATATATATATATATATATATATATATATAATATATATGTATATGTATAGGGTTAAGTTCTTTTCAAAACTCCATCTAAATGGAGAACTCGTAAGACTAATATTAATCATTGATTATTTTAATCAATGGTTGAGATTAAAGAAGGTTATTATTGTAAATTTGTTTGTCATTAAATGGTTTTAAAATAGACAAAAGAGTAAAATAGGAAAAACACCCCCTTCCTTCTATCAATCTGTTACTCTTAATTAATAGGAATCCTAATTTTGTCTATTATCCCATCCTAAAATAGTTCAACTTGATGATTTAGTATATAATTGTAAAATGAAATCAATAGGGTTTATAGAAGTCCGATTGAGAAACAGGTTATGAAGAATAAGAGAAATTGTCCTTTTTGTGAAGAAATCAATGTACTTTTTTTTTATCAAGAATCATGAATTTACATATGCATAAAAACGATCTGTTGATTAATCTATTAAACCCGGAATAAGAATAATGTGATGCAGTGTGATGTTCATATGTTTTATTGTTTGTATATGTTATTATCTAGGCATATGATTGAACTTTTGTTTCCATATGTACGTGCGTTTGCGTGTGTCAAAGTTTGAATAAGTTAAAATAACCCACTTGGAGTATGTTTTAGCATATGAGTATGGATTCTACATAAAATTGAGAGGGGGGGGGGGGGGTATATATAAACCTACAAGCAATTTGCTATTTAGGAATAATAAAAGCTAATGTATTGGTTTTTGAATGCCAGTTTTAGTAAGTTTATGATTCAAGTTTACATGTGTGTAAAAATCATATGATATAGTTAATTTTATTATACATAAGTGTTTATGGACAAGTTTAGTAAGTTGTAAGAATTCATATGCGTAAATATAAGTGTTTAGTGAAAGTTGTTTTCATATATACTAAGTGTTTGTTGAATGTGTATTTTAGGTTTAATATACGTAAAAATGATATATTATGTCTAAGCTGATATATATATGTGTAAACGATATATTTACTAATGCACTAGTATAGACTAATGATGTGTTGTTTATATGTATATTAATATGCTATACATATATGTAAGTATAAGTGTTTAATGATTGTCATTTAGTTTAGATTTACTAAGTATTTAATGTATATTTTAGTTTTACCGTGTGTGTTAAAATTATATATTATGGTTAATTGCCAATGGTTTTCTACACCATTACAAGTATGATTTAGATAGGTGTGTATGTTTAAGTTTAGACTATTTAACAAGATATTTATAGTTATTATTAATGTAAATTAGTCATAGGAAGTGTTAATCAGCAACAAACTGTGTATATGCGTAATAACATGTCTTTTACACACATATGTAAATTCATACATATGTAAATTGTACATAGTTTTGTGTATTTTGCAAAGCACCTATCACATAAATTATTGAGATGATTAACTAAAACAGAAGCAACTAAAACACTATGTAAATTTATACTTAAAGTTGTTGTAACAAAATCAGTTGTAGAAACAACTATTCATCCAAATAATTTCAACAGCTCTGGTTATCACTTATGTATATATTCAAATGATCAGATCCACTAAGAATACTAATATTTTAAAGAGTACGACTCAAAAAAAATATTAGTTTGAAAGCATAAAAATTTCAAGAGAAGCTTCAAATTTGAAAAAAACCAAAACTTTTCTATGATGATGATTAGGTGAAATAAAAACAATGATTGTAATTCAATTGAATGTTGAATCTTTGAATCACATGCAACAATAAACAAATTCAATCGCATGTACAGGTAACAATGAAACCGATTCAATCGCATGTAATAATGAAACAGACTAATGACGGTGAAATATTGATTGAAATTAGATGCTAAGTTGAACTTGATTTGTAATTTCAGTGAACATCGAAACATGGTGCAAGTTCTCTGGAAAGATTATGAATATAGATTTTTTTTAGTTTGATGGTTTCTTTTGATTTATTAAGAATTTTCCATGGGATTCATGAAAATTTGGGTCAATCATAGAAATTCAAATTTCCTAATTATGAGGAGGTATATTATGGAGTTACAAACCAAATATTTATTAATTTACCATACTACCCTTTATTATAAAATAAATATTATATAAAAATTATATAAATCAATGGTTGATATTAGTTCTTAAAGTTCTCACGATCTTTATAGGTTCTGAAAAGATCCTACCCCTATATATATATATATGTATGTATGTATGTATGTATATATATATATATATATATATATATATAAACTATTTTAATAAGTTAAAAATATAATCAGGTCTTAACATATGCATTAACAGGTTAACAGGTGTTTGATCTGTTAATATATGATTTTTATCGTGTCTTTAACGTGTCGACCTGTTAATGACACGAAACCTAATAAGCTCAAACAGGAAACCTGTTAATTTCATGTCGTGTCGTGTTAACAGGCCCGTGTCAGAAATTGTCAGCCCTAGTTTTATGTCACTTTAGGAATTGTGTGAAGACCATCCCCATCTTTGGTTCCGCCAAAGCCTCTTGGATAAGAGGGGTACCCGAATTCATACTCACTAGTCTAGCATAAACTAATAATGTAAACAAGCAGTGTTATATGTGTGTGTATGTATATGTGTGTGTGTGTGTGTATATATATATGGTAAGGTTCTTTTGTTAACCCTTGTTTATTGCGATAATCCATTAACTCTAATGTAGCGAATAATTACACCAGTGTAACTAACTTTTACACCACTGATTAACGATTTTTCCTCAATTTTCAAATTTTCTCAATTTTTAAAAAGCTCCACCCTTTTTTAAAATCTTTTTAACTTTTTATATAATGTTTGTTTTTCAAATAAATTACGTCATTAAATAGATCATTTTAATATTTTTAATTTGAGTCTAGTCTTGCTATATTTTTTTAAAATTTTTTTAACGTTCGTTTTACACCACTATTTTTACCACTGTAACTCTCAGTTACAGTGGTGATGTGGCTTGCTGTAGACCACTTGTTGGGTTAATGGGTTATCGTAATAAACAAGGGTTAATAACTTTTTATCCCGATCACGCACACACACACACACACACACATATATATATATATATATATATATATATATATATATATATATATATATATATATATATATATATATATATATAATATACATATAAATAAGGTTATAGATGAAATGAAAAACCGTAGCATGGTTTACATCCACATCACATATAAGTTACGTATACTTAACCATTTTTCATTCGCCATAGTGTTACGTATATATAAGACTATTTATTCTCGTATTTATGTTCAATATATATGTAACAAAAACTATAAATACACTTGTAACAATTAAAATAATAAAAAAGTTATAAATTATTTTATTGACTTTTGTGATTTTTTTTATTTTTGTAGAACTATTGGTTTTCTCAGAAATCTTTCTTATATATATATGTATGATCAGGTTTTGTTCAATGGTTTATTTTCAGAAGTCACAGATCTAATTCTGACCGATCATCAATTTACCATCTTAAATATTATTAATTAATTAAATAAAAAATGCATGATGGTAAAATACTAAATGTTCACTCTCTAATTAAATAACTAAGCAACTTATATATTCTCCGTCCTCTCTCATATCCCTTATACCTTTATATTCCTACAACATATCACAAACATATAAATGATATTCTTTTAAAATACATTAAACATGTAAAAATGATTTTTAAAAAAAATGTTAAAAGATATTTACAATGATTATTTACATATGTATAAAACAATTTTACTCATATGAATGGTTATTTACATATATATAAATATTCATATTCATCGTACATTTATCAAGTTGATAAATATTTACATTTGTATAAATTTGTTACCAATCATTTTATTCAAATTAATTACATGCTATTTACATGTATGTAACTTCAAAAGTTACATATATGCAATCCTGATCAAACCAAACTAATGAAAATTTTATACACCTATAATACGACTTAACAATGCAAAATTTAAAAGAAGTTACATAAACCATAATCAATGAGACCGATTCAAATACAATTTAATCAATCAAGACAAAAACAAATTAAAGAGATGTTAAGACGGTGTGAGGAAAAAAACAAAAATAAAAAACCTTTCAAAAGAAGCAAAAATTTTTGTATATCTTTCTTACCTGACATATCTCATTTAATTTGAAGCACCAACCTTCTTGAGTTCCTAATATATATCATCTCTTAAATTTGACACCTCACAAACACCTTTGGCATCATGGAAAAGTAGCCTTCTGTGCAAAAACTAAGGAGATCAGCAAATAACTTAATTATAATAACATATAATCTTATGAGTGAGATTTGTTTGATCAAAACAAATGAAGAACAGTAGTTGTGAGAGAGATTCAAAGATGTGGAATCGACAATAAGATGAAAGAGTGACAGGTTTACGTTTTTGGCTCAGGAAAAAAATGTGACTATTGAAAAGTTTAACATTGATGAAAAGGTCGTAGCTTGTAGAAGAAGGCTGCTTTTGAAATCATCATAACGTATCCATGGAGAGAAAGAGATATAATTGGAGATTAAAAACGTACGAAAGTTTAAATAAAAACAAACCTTCACAAACTTATGCGTTGCTACGGGTCAATCAATCAGTTTACAATGGTTGGGAAGCAGAAGTGGGTTTGTGAAGTTTCTTTTCACAAAAAAAAACCTATTAAATTATTGCCGCATGCATTGTGAAATAACCATGTTTAAAGATGACTTTTTGAAGGGGTATGTAATTGCATTTAGAGGAACTCGTATCTGCAGCAAAATAAACCAAAGGCTTTAGACTCCAAATTTGTATTGACAGCAAAACTAATAACTAAAAACAGAAGCATATATCCAACCAAAATGAATCAGAACACATGTAAAGTCTTCAACCTCACAAACATTTGCCGGTTTACATAAACAATTCATTAAAATCATGGTAACAACAAACTTGTGTAGGCTGTGTAGCCATTACAGACGTTGAGTTTCATTAAATATTTTTAAATGATGTTATGTAATCAAAATCTAGAAGGTTGGGTTAGTAAAGGAAATTCAACATGGAGTGTATAATACTTAAAATCAAATTTAGATAATTTGAGAGTCGTGAATATCACTTTCAGATCGAAATTATTTAGTGGTTCACCTGAATAAATCAATCGGATATAACTTAGACGAGATCAATAATTAGTATGTTGTGTTGTGTGATTTTCGTGAACCAGAAGAAGAAGAATTCGAGAGAAAAGTGACCAAAATTAATGATCCAATTTGATTTTCAGGGAGAGACAGGAAAAACTGTCTTATCATTTCTTTTAAATAACCATTAAAAATGTGTATTTTTCCGCTCGAATTTCACATGTGAAATTCTGAAAAATCTATTCGAAATACATTTTGTAATGAAGCCATTTTTTACCAAAATAAAAAATTTCCAGCCAGGGTTCTTCCCCTTGGACCCCACCAGGGTTCTTCCCCTTGGACCCCACCAGGGTTGCGTCCCTTGGACCATGCTACCAGGGGCGCTGCCCCCAGACCCCCACCAAGGGGGCTGCCCCCTTGGAACCCCTATTACTTAGGGGCTCCGCCCGTAATAAGGTTTTCAATATCGAAGATTATGATAAACTCAAACAAACGTGCACTTCACATCTCCTAATTTGTTTGATGAGTATATTATAATCATTTTTGTCGTTAGTTAATCTAACTAAACTAAAATATCTAACATGGAGGACCACAATTGAAATGCATAGAATAAAATCTTGAATTTTAGTACATCAAGACTAAAGATGCCTATGATTTACCTATTGTTCAAGTGAAAGTTTTCCACTTTGATTGTATGTATATCATAGTCTTGGCGTAATCTAGGGTTGTTCAAATCGTTCGCCGCTCGCTCGATGTTCGTTCGGAATTTATTCGAAAAATGGTCGTTCGAATTTTCGCTCGGTTGTAAATCGCTCGGTTGTAAACGAGCCGATCGGCTCGGATCGGTTAGTAAACGAGCCAAGCACGAGCAAAGATCCGCTCGGTTCAGTTCCACTCAAATTAATATGTATATATAGTTTTTACATAGCACTCTAATAGATTTGACCCGCTATTTACAAATATATAATTATATTTATGTATACTTTATCAATCAACCAAATAAAAATTTTACACTGAGTATAAAAGTAAAATCCTAATCTGCTAAGAGACAACTTTTGTTGACCATCTCCTGCTCTCATCGTCATTATTATATGCAATATGCCCTCCGCCAATTCGGCTACAGCCTTACCCTTATCGTCAGTCACAATGTATTATCATTCATAAAAATGTTATGTAATGAAATATGGTTGTTTTTGTAACACCCTCAATCTCATAACAATATAATATAATAAGGAGGGTGCTACTAGTTGGGTTATAATAATAATTCAGAGACTACAAACGCAGCGAAAATTTTATATATTAAAAACTTTTTACATCATTAACAATCATTACAACACTTCAACTGAAATTTCAAACTTTGTCAAACTTTATATACATCTTTCCCAAACCCAACATTTAGCCAGTATCATACACCATAACCGGAATTTAACTCGGTGGGGCGCCTACACGAACACTTCTATTAATACCTGGCATGCATAAGAAAACAAACACAAAATCATATAAACTTGTGAGTTCTAACGTACACCACATTTCAATAATAACAATTCATCAACTGTTACACACCGAATGATTCATAAACATTCATCAGTCCATTTATTCGTCTCAGTATTGATATGCATATCGAATACCCACAAGGTATTTATGGACATCTTTTTATCGATTTTAATTTGGTGGGTCAAACCTCCACCTCGCGCGTTGACGGGTCAAACCTCTGTCTATAGTTTGGTGGGTCAAACCTCCACCTCGCGCGTTGACGGTCAAACCTCCGTCTATAGTTGGCGTTGACGGGTCAAACCTCCGTCTATAGTTGGTAGGTCAAACCTCCACCTCGCCATTCACCACAATTTACCACTTTCAACTCTTATTCACATTTTCTATTTATTTATATGCATGCCAGTGCCCGATTTTGTCAAACAACATTTATCAAACGACATTAAGACATAAAAAGGGCAATTAGAACTCACCTTAATGTTTTCAGCAAGTGGTTATCAATCCAAATACACTAGGGCAGCTAAAACTTCTTCTTCTCAAAGCAAATCTAAAACAACAACCCTAACTTAGTCAAATCATTCCTAGCTGATCACTTCCCACGACTAAGGTTATACGATTGGACTCATTCGTACGACTGAACATGCGACTGAGCTTAGTCGTACGAATGGACCATATGACAGAGGTGCGAATGAGCTATTGCGAATGACCTCCATTTGTGCGATTGGTTCATGCGACTGAACTTCAGTCGCATGATTGAACAATACGATTGACTCAGTCGCACGAATGGGTCATGCGACTGGGCTTATTCGCCTGAAACGGATCAGCAGCTGTGTTCTTGACATATTTGATCCAAAAACTCGAGTTTTAACCATTTGGATTATACCATATTCACAACAGAACATATATATTTCATTTACAACCATTTCGGGTCCTTATTTCATCAAATTTCACAAAAACTAGGATCCGAACCCTCACTTTTTAGCTTAACAGAAAGATTGAACAAAACCCCGATTTAAAACATGTTTTTGGATCAATTTCAACCACATACACAGCTTAACATATTCAAGAATCGATCCGTACCAAGCGAAACTTACCGAAACGGAGTTAGCTGAGTCGATTTGGCAAGAACAGGGTGTTTTTGAACACCCCTAACCGCCCTACTTATCCTACATGCCTATTTTAGCCGCCATACTCAGTCGCACGACTGGACTCATTTGCACGGCTCAATCGTACGACTGAGCCCATACGCCCGTTAATCGTGCGATTGAACCTCATACGCACATAAGGTGTGCGACTGAGGTTCATTCGCATGATCAATCATGCGACTGGACACTACCTCTTATAATTTAAACGAATATTAAATTTTACGGATGTTACAAGTCTACCCACCTTATTTAAGGTTTCGTCCTCAAAACCTGACTAAAACAAATGGGGGTAGCTTCGCCTCATCTCTTCTTCTGGTTCCAAGGTTGATTCAGATCCTTGGCGATGTGCCCACTGTACCCGGACTAAGCTAATGCTCTTATTTCTAAGTATCTTTTCCTTACGATCTATAATGGCCACGGGCTGTTCAACATAATTGAGCTTCTCATCAATCTCAATATCATCTAAGGGTATGTATTGAGTTTCATAAGCTAAACACTTCCGTAACTGAGAGACGTGAAAGTTTGGATGGATAGCACTTAATTCTTCTGGCAAGTCCAACTTATATGCCACGTATCCTACTTTCTCCATTATTCGGAAAGGTCCAATAAAACGTGGACTTAGTTTGCCCCTCTTTCTAAATCGAATGATGCCTTTCCATGGAGAAACTTTCAGCAAACAAAATCCCCAACTTTAAATTCTAATGGTTTCCTTCTACGGTCTGCATATGACTTCTGCCTGCTTTTCGCCTCTCTAATACGATTCTTAACTACTTCAAACTTTGACATTGTTTCTTCAACTATTTCACTATTCCCCAATTCACGTTGCCCCACATATCCCCAATAAAGTGGAGTTCTGCATTTTCTTCCATACAACATCTCAAACGGAGACATCTGAAGGGTAGCTTGATAACTGTTGTTGTATGCAAATTCAGCTAAAGGAAGATGACTATCCCAGCTACCTCCAAAATCAATACTACAGGCCCGTAGCATATCCTCTAATGTCTAAATAGTTCTTTCACTTTGACCATCTGTCTGAGGATGATAGGCTGTACTAAAGTAAAGTTTAGTTCCCATTGCTTCGTGAAATTTTCTCCAATACCTGGAGGTAAATCTGGCATCTCTATCAGACGTTATACTTTTCAGAACTCCATGCAATCTAACTATTTCTGTAGTAAAGATATCAACTAACTTTTCCACCGAATAAGTTTCCCGTATTAGTAGAAATAAAGCACTCTTGGTTAGCTGATCTACCACTACCCAAATAGTATCATAACCATTTGGTGTACGGGACAACTTTGTTATAAAATCCATAGTCAGATCGTCCCACTTCCAAACTGGAATGGCTAATGGCTGCAATAATCCATAAGGTTTCTGATGTTCAGCTTTTACTTGGGCACAAGTCAAACATCTATTTACATACTGCATCACATTAAATTTCATCCCTGGCCACAATAATCATGCTTTAAATCTTGATACATCTTAGTCATGCCTGGGTGAATGGAATACCTAGATTTGTGAGCTTCATCTAGTACCCTATCGCGTAAAGCCAATGGAACCCACATTCGACCAAACCTGATTTTAACACCATGACCATTTTCTTCTAAATATCTTTCTTGACCAACCATTCTTTCTCTCTTAATTTTTTCTTTTTTAATGCTTCCAATTGGGCTTCTTTCAGCTGTTGCATAAAATCAGGAGTAATTACAAGTTTATATGCCTTAACCTTAATCGGTTCGTATTTCTCCTTTCTGCTTAATGCATCAGCAACCACATTTGCTTTCCCGGGGTGATACAAAATTTCACAATCATAATCTTTGATTAATTCCAACCATCACCTTTGCCTCATATTCAAATCTTTTTGCTCAAAGAAGTACTTCAGGCTCTTATGATCAGTAAAGATGGTACACCTCACTCCATATAAGTAATGTCGCCATATCTTAAGAGCAAAAACTACAGCTGCTAATTCTAAATCATGGGTTGGGTAATTAACTTCATGGGTCTTCAACTGTCTAGAAGCATAAGCAATAACTCTCCCACGTTGCATCAAAACACACCCAATCCCTGATATGATGCATCAAAATATCACTAATCATCTACACCTTATGGTATGGCCAATACTGGAGCTTGTGTTAATCGGTTCTTCAGTTCCTGAAAAGCAACTTTCTGTTCTTTATCCCATTCATACTTAACGTCTTTTCGAGTTAATTTCGTCAATAGAGAAGCAATTTTAGCAAAATCCTGAATGAATCTCCTATAGTATCCTGCCAGTCCTAAGAAACTACGAATTTCTGAAGGACTTTTAGGAATCTCCCCAATTCATCACGGCCTCAATCTTCGCAGGATCCACCAATATTCCATCCGCATTCACCCATGGCCCAAAAATTACACTTCTTTTAACCAAAATTCACATTTCAAGAATTTTGCATACAACTTATTCTTTCTCAAGGTTTCTAATACTTCTCAATGTGACAAGCATGATCTCCTTCATTCTTAGAAATCAAAATATCATCTATAAACACAATTACCCGATTTATCCATCATCGGTCTACATACCCGGTTCATCAAATCCATGAATGCAGCAGGAGCATTCGTTAATCCGAATGACATCACCAAAAATCATAATGCCCATATCGCATACGAAAAGCTGTTTTGGTATGTCTTCTCCTTTTACCTTTAACTGATGATACCCGATCTAAGATCTATCTTGAGAACCAATTATCACCTTGGAGTTGATCAAACAAATCGTCTATACGAGGTAATGGGTATTTATTCTTAACAGTTAGCTTGTTTAGTTCTCTATAATCTATGGACATCCTCAAACTACTGTCCTTCTTCTTTACAAACAGAACTGGAGCACCCCACGGTGAAGTGCTTGGTCGAATAAAACCTTTGTATAATAATTCCTGTAATTGCTTCAAGTTCCTTCAGCTCAGCCGGTGCAAGTCTATAAGGGTTTTTAGCGACAGGTTTTGCTTCAGGTACTAAGTCAATTCTAAACTCAATTTCTCTATCAGGAGGTATACCCGGTAGATCCTCAGGAATACGTCGGGGAAATCACAAACCACTGGAACATCTTCTAATTTCTTCGTCTTCTTAGCAGTATCAACTACATATGCCAAAAATGACTCGCAACCCCTACTCAATAATTTCTCAGCCTTAATCATAGATATGACTTTCACCACACTATCATGTTCATCACCAAAAACCGTTACCAAATTACCATCTGTTGCTCGCAACACAATCATCTTTCTTTTGCATATTATCTGAGCCTCCAACGTAGATAACCAGTCCATTCCCAATACTACATCAAAACCTCCTAATTTCATCATATGTAATCTAGCAGAAATTTTACACCTTCTAGTTCGACAAAACAATCGTCTATTACTTCACTAACCACTATGAATTCATTAGAGGCAGTCTCTACTGAAAAAGCAATATCTAACTTTGATGGTTTAACTTTTATTAAGGCATGGAATTTTATTGATATAAAACTTTTATTAGCCCCCGAATCAAATAAAATTCTAGCTGGTACATCATCAACAAGAAACATACCCGACACGACATCTGGTAATGCCTTAGCCTCCTCCGTAGTGATTGTAAATGCTCCCCGCAGTACCGCTACTACCACTCGTACTGACTTTACTCGGTCCTCCCACTGCACGAATAGGGACCGGTCAAGGTCTAAACTTTGGACATTCAGATTTCATATGTCCATCTCCCCGCATTCATAACACCGAAGTCTGGACATCTGGAAACGAAATGTCCAGGCTTCCCGCATTTACGACATGCCGGTGATTCAATCTACATTCTCCTCTATGAAACTTCCCACATCTATTACACCGAGGAGGGGGACCTATAAAGCCCCTAGCATTAAACTTTCTCTTCAGCGGCCCACTCTGTCCCTACATAGGCCTAGACTCAGTGAAGTTTCCTGACGACTAACCACTTCTTCTTTCACCACAGGTTTCTCGGACTTAGCAACTTCCTCATACATGTCCGCAGCTAAATTTACCGTGGCTTGGTATGTATAAGGAGAATTAGACTTTACTAGCATTCTCACCTTAGGGGGTAATTCCTGAATATACCTAGTAATCCTTTTCGCCTCAGGAGTTACTAAATGAGGTACCAAACGAGCCATTTCTTCAAACCTGGAAGTATGCTCTTTATGACTTAAACTGCCTGCCTAAAGCTGCAAAAACTTGATCTCAATTCTGTCCATCTCACCTTTCGGACAGAACTTTTCTATCACTAACGCTTTAAAAGTTTCCCACGTCATCTGGCTCACGGCGGCCTCACCCATGGCCTGTTCTACTGTATCCCACCAATACAAGCTTCTGCTTGAAAAGAATGCACTGCAAAGCCCACTTTCTGGTCTTCCTTGCATCTACTGAGTTTAACGCTGCTTCCATCTCTCGTAACCACTTATAAGTTACTACTACATCCTTCTGGCCTTCAAACTTAGGCGGGTCTATTCTTTAAAATGTTTATATGACACTGGTTTCTCCACTACCGGCTCAACAACAACAGGTGGAGGAGTTGGTTGGGACGACGATTCCCACCTTTCCTAAGGTCACTTAACATTTCAGGTAAAGTAGTACGCAACACTCGGGCGACTTCATCACCTATAGCCGCCTTAAGTTCATCACCTGAGATCCTAGCTTCAAGTCTAGGGTTTGTATTACCAGTTTCCTCCATCTACGATAAGAAATAAACCATTATCAAATAATGAGTGATACCAGGATGCTGCATATAATGTAAATTGCTCATAACATTGCCAGGTGTTATCAATTATTTACTTATTCACACCATCCTGCCTCTTCTCATTATCATTTCACAGTTTATTTCTAACCCTATCTAAACCATAAAATCATGCATACACATAATACTAATCTTCATTTAAACAATTACTTTTATTTACCATTGATTGAATTATCACTAATAATTAAATAATCATCCACACAATACTTCACTCCACTTCCGGTTGTAGATACTGGCACTTCCCATGTATTCAGTTAAAGTTTGAAACAATTAATTGTTCAAATCTCTTTAACCTGGCTCTGATACCAACTTGTAACACCCTCAATCTCATAACAATATAATATAATAAGGAGGGTTCTACTAGTTGGGTTATAATAATAATTCAGAGACTACAAACGCAGCGGAAATTTTTATATATTAAAAACTTTTACATCATTAACAATCATTACAACACTTCAACTGACATTTCAAACTTTGTCAAACTTTATATACATCTTTTCCAAACCCACATTTAGCCAGTATCATACACCATAACCGGAATTTAACTCGGTGGGGCGCCTCCACGAACACTTCTATTAATACCTGGCATGCATAAAAAACACACAAAATCAGATAAACTGGTGCGTTCTAACGTACACCACATTTCAATAATAACAATTCATCAACTGTTACAACACCGAATGATTCATAAACATTCATCATTCCATTTATTCGTCTCAGTATTGATATGCATATCGAACACCCACAAGGTATTTATGGACATCTTTTTATCGATTTTAATTTGGTGGGTCAAACCTCCACCTCGCGCGTTGACGGGTCAAACCTCCGTCTATAGTTTGGTGGGTCAAACCTCCACCTCGCGCGTTGACGGGTCAAACCTCTTTCTATAGTTGGCGTTGACGGGTCAAACCTCCGTCTATAGTTGGTGGGTCAAACCTCCACCTCGCCATTCACCACAATTTACCACTTTCAACTCTTATTCACATTTTCTATTTATTTATATGCATGCCAGTGCCCGATTTTGTCAAACAACATTTATCAAACAGCATTACACATAAAAGGGCAATTAGAACTCACCTTAATGTTTTCAGCAAGTGGTTATCAATCCAAATACACTAGGGCAGCTAAAACTTCTTCTTCTCAAAGCAAATCTAAAACAACAACCCTAACTTAGTCAAATCACTCCCAGCTGATCACTTCAAACGACTAAGGTTATACGATTGGACTCATTCGTACGACTGAACATGCGACTGAGCTTAGTCGTACGAATGGACCATACGACAGAGGTGCGAATGAGCTATTGCGAATGACCTCCATTTGTGCGATTGGTTCATGCGACTGAACTTCAGTCGCATGATTAAACAATGCGATTGACTCAGTCGCACGAATGGGTCATGCGATTGGGCTCATTCGCCTGAAACGGATCAGCAGCTGTGTTCTTGACATATTTGATCCAAAAACTCGAGTTTTAACCATTTGGATTATACCATATTCACAACAGAACATATATATTTCATTTACAACTGTTTCGGGTCCTTATTTCATCAATTTCACAAAAACTAGGATCCGAACCCTCACTTTTTAGCTTAACAGAAAGATTGAACAGAAACCCCGATTTAAAACATGTTTTTGGATCATTTCAACCACATACACAGCTTAACATATTCAAGAATCTATCCGTACCAAGCGAAACTTACCAAAACAGAGTTAGCTGAGTCGAAGAACAGGGTGTTTGGGTTCGAAAGGAACAAGGGGATGAGATTACTGCAGATAAAATCTGCTTTTGAACACCCTTAACCGCCCTACTTATCCTACATGTCTATTTTAGCCGCCATACTCAATCGCACGACTGGACTCATTCGCACGGTTTAATCGTACGACTGAGCCCATACACCCGTTAATCGTGCGATTGAACCTCATACGCACATAAGGTGTGCGACTGAGGTTCATTCGCATGATCAATCATGCGACTGGACACTACCTCTTATTATTTAAACGAATATTAAATTTTACGGATGTTACAAGTCTACCCACCTTATTTAAGGTTTCGTCCTCGAAACCTGACTAAAACAATGGGGGGTAGCTTCGCCTCATCTCTTCTTCTGGTTCCCAGGTTGATTCAGATCCTTGGCGATGTGCCCACTGTACCCGGACTAAGCTCATGCTCTTATTTCTAAGTCTCTTTTCCTTACGATCTATAATGGCCACGGGCTGTTCTACATAATTGAGCTTCTCATCAATCTCAATATCATCTAAGGGTATGTATTGAGTTTCATAGCTAAACACTTCCGTAACTGAGAGACGTGAAAGTTTGGATGGATAGCACTTAATTCTTCTGGCAAGTCCAACTTATACGCCATGTATCCTACTTTCTCCATTATTCGGAAAGGTCCAATAAAACGTGGACTTAGTTTGCCCCTCTTTCTAAATCGAATGATGTAGTTTGCCCCTCTTTCTAAATCGAATGATGCCTTTCCATGGAGAACTTTCAGCAAAACAAAATCCCTAACTTTAATTCTAATGGTTTCCTTCTACGGTCTGCATATGATTTCTACCTGCTTTTCGCCTCTCTAATACGATTCTTAACTACTTCAAACTTTGACATTGTTTCTTCAACTATTTCACTATTCCCCAATTCACGTTGCCCCATATCTCCCCAATAAAGTGGAGTTCTGCATTTTCTTCCATACAACATCTCAAACGGAGACATCCGAAGGGTAGCTTGATAACTGTTGTTGTATGCAAATTCAGCTAAAGGAAGATGACTATCCTAGCTACCTCCAAAATCAATACTACAGGCCTGTAGTATATCCTCTAATGTCTGAATAGTTCTTTCACTTTGACCATCTGTCTGAGGATGATAGGCTGTACTAAAGTAAAGTTTAGTTCCCATTGCTTCGTGAAATTTTCTCCATACCTGGAGGTAAATCTGGCATCTCTATCAGACGTGATACTTTTCGGAACTTCATGCAATCTAACTATTTCTTTAGTAAAGATATCAACTAACTTTTCTACCGAATAAGTTTCCCGTATTGGTAGAAATAAAGCACTCTTGGTTAGCTGATCTACCACTACCCAAATAGTATCATAACCTTTTGGTGTACGGGGCAACTTTTATTATAAAATCCATAGTCAGATCGTCCCACTTCTAAACTGGAATGGCTAATGGCTACAATAATCCATAAGGTTTCTGATGTTCAGCTTTTACTTGGGCACAAGTCAAACATCTATTTACATACTGCATCACATTAAATTTCATCCCTGGCCACCAATAATCATGCTTTAAATCTTGATACATCTTAGTCATGCCTGGGTGAATGGAATACCTAGATTTGTGAGCTTCATCTAGTACCCTATCGCGTAAAGCCAACGGAACCCACATTCGACCAAACCTGATTTTAACACCATGACCATTTTCTTCTAAATATCTTTCTTGACCAATCATTCTTTCTCTCTTAATGTTTTCTTCTTTTAATGCTTCCAATTGGGCTTCTTTCAGCTGTTGCATAAAATCAGGAGTAATTACAAGTTTATACGCCTTAACCTTAATCGGTTCGTACTTCTCCTTTCTGCTTAATGCATCAGCAACCACATTTGCTTTCCCGGGGTGATACAAAATTTCATAATCATAATCTTTGATTAATTCCAACCATCGCCTTTGTCTCATGTTCAAATCTTTTTGCTCAAAGAAGTACTTCAGGCTCTTATGATCAGTAAAGATGGTACACCTCACTCCATATAAGTAATGTCTCCATATCTTAAGAGCAAAAACTACAGCTGCTAATTCTAAATCAAGGGTTGGGTAATTAACTTCATGGTCTTCAACTGTCTAGAAGCATAAGCAATAACTCTCCCACGTTGCATCAAAACACACCCCAATCCCTGATATGATGCATCAAAATATATCACTAAATCATCTACACCTTCTGGTATGGCCAATACTGGAGCTTGTGTTAATCGGTTCTTCAGTTCCTGAAAAGCAACTTCCTGTTCTTTATTCCATTCATACTTAACGTCTTTTCGAGTTAATTTCGTCAATGGAGAAGCAATTTTAGCAAAATCCTGAATGAATCTCCTATAGTATCCTGCCAGTCCTAAGAAACTATGAATTTCTGAAGGACTTTTAGGAATCTCCCAATTCATCACGGCCTCAATCTTCGCAGGATCCACCAATATTCCATCCGCATTCACCACATGGCCCAAAAATTGCACTTCTCTTAACCAAAATTCACATTTCGATAATTTTGCATACAACTTATTCTTTCTCAAGGTTTCCAATACTTCTCGAATGTGACAAGCATGATCTCCTTCGTTCTTAGAATAGATCAAAATATCATCTATAAACACAATTACCGATTTATCCAGCATCGGTCTACATACCCGGTTCATCAAATCCATGAATGCAGCAGGAGCATTCGTTAATCCGAATGACATCACCAAAAATTCATAATGCCCATATCGCGTACGAAAAGCTGTTTTTGGTATGTCTTCTCCTTTTACCTTTAACTGATGATACCCGGATCTAAGATCTATCTTTAAGAACCAATTAGCACCTTGGAGTTGATCAAACAAATCGTCTATACGAGGTAATGGGTATTTATTCTTAACAGTTAGCTTGTTTAGTTCTCTATAATCTATGCACATCCTCAAACTACTATCCTTCTTCTTTACAAACAGAACTGGAGCACCCCATGGCGAAGTGCTTGGTCGAATAAAACCTTTGTATAATAATTCCTGTAATTACTTCAGAAGTTCCTTCAGCTCAGCCGGTGCAAGTCTATAAGGGTTTTAGCGACAGGTTTTGCTTCAGGACTAAGTCCATTCTAAACTCAATTTCTCTATCAGGAGGTATACCCGGTAGATCCTCAGGAAATACGTCGGGAAATCACAAACCACTGGAACATCTTCTAATTTTTTCGTCTTCTTAGCAGTATCAACTACATATGCAAAAAATGACTCGCAACCCCTACTTAATAATTTCTCAGCCTTAATCATAGATATGACTTTCACCACACTAATCATGTTCATCACCAAAAACCATTACCAAATTACCATCTGGTGCTCGCAACACAATCATCTTTCTTTTGCATATTATCTGAGCCTCAAACGTAGATAACCAGTCGGTTCCCAATACTACATCAAAACCTCCTAATTTCATCATATGTAACCTAGCAGGAAATTTTACACCTTCTAGTTCGACAAAACAATCGTCTATTACTTCACTAACCACTATGAATTCATTAGAGGCAGTCTCTACTGAAAAAGCAATATCTAACTTTGATGGTTTAACTTTTATTAAGGCATGGAATTTTATTGATATAAAAATTTTATTAGCCCCCGAATCAAATAAAATTCTAGCTGGTACATCATCAACAAGAAACGTACCCGACACGACATCTGGTAATGCCTTAGCCTCCTCCGTAGTTATTGTAAATGCTCTCCCCACAGTACCGCTACTACCACTCGCACTGACTTTACTCGGTCCTCCCACTGCACGAATAGGGACCGGTCCAGGTCTAAACTTTGGACATTTAGATTTCATATGTCCCATCTCCCCGCATTCATAACACCGAAGTTCTGGACATCTGGAAACGAATTGTCCAGGCTTACCGTATTTACGACATGCCGGGTGATTCAATCTACATTCTCCTCTATGAAACTTCCCACATGTATTACACCGAGGAGGGGGACCTACAAAGCCCCTAGCATTAAACTTTCTCTTCAGCGACCCACTCTGTCCATACATAGGCCTAGAACTCAGTGAAGCTTCCTGACGACTAACCACTTCTTCTTTCACCACAGGTTTCTCGGACTTAGCACCTTCCTCATACATGTCCGCAGCCAAATTTACCGTGGCTTGGTATGTAGAAGGAGAATTAGACTTTACTAGCATTCTCACCTTAGGGGGTAATCCCTGAATATACCTAGTAAACCTCTTTGCCTCAGGAGTTACTAAATGAGGTACCAAACGAGCCATTACTTCAAACCTGGAAGTATACTCTTTATGACTTAAACTGCCTGCCTGAAGCTGCAAAAACTTGATCTCAATTCTTTCCATCTCACCTTTCGGACAGAACTTTTCTATCACTAACGCTTTAAAAGTTTCCCACGTCATCTGGCTCACGGCGGCCTCACCCATGGCCTGTTCTACTGTATCCTACCAATACAAGGCTTCTGCTTGAAAAGAATGCACTGCAAAGCCCACTTTCTGGTCTTCCTTGCATCTACTAAGTTTAAACGCTGCTTCCATCTCTTTTAACCACTTATAAGTTACTACTACATCCTTCTGGACTTCAAACTTAGGCGGGTCACATTCTTTAAAATGTTTATATGACACTGGTTTCTCCACTACCGGCTCAACAACAACAGGTGGAGGAGTTGGTTGGGACGACGATTCACCACCTTTCCTAAGGTCACTTAACATTTCAGGTGAAGTAGTACGCAACACTCGGGCGACTTCATCACCTATAGCCGCCTTAAGTTCATCACCTGAGATCCTAGCTTCAAGTCTAGGGTTTGTATTACCAGTTTCCTCCATCTACGAAAAGAAATAAACCATATCAAATAATGAGTGATACCAGGATGCTGCATATAATGTAAATTGCTCATAACATTGGCCAGGTGTTATCAATTATTTACTTATTCACACCATCCTGCCTCTTCTCATTATCCTTTCACAGTTTATTTCTAACCCTATCTAAACCACAAAATCATGCATACACATAATACTAATCTTCAATTTAAACAATTACTTTTATTCAACAATTGCCTGAATTATCACTAATAATTAAATACTCATCCACACAATACTTCACCCCACTTCCGGTTGTAGATACTGGCACTTTCCATATATTCAGTAAAAGTTTGAAACAATTAATTGTTCAAATCTCTTTAACCTGGCTCTAATACCAACTTGTAACACCCTCAATCTCATAACCATATAATATAGGAGGGTGCTACTAGTTGGGTTATAATAATAATTCAGAGACTACAAACGCAGCGGAAATTTTTATATATTAAAAACTTTTTACATAATTAACAATCATTACAACACTTCAACTGACATTTCAAACTTTGTCAAACTTTATATACATCTTTCCCAAAACCCAACATTTAGCCAGTATCATACACCATAATCGGAATTTAACTCGGTGGGGCGCCTCCACGAACACTTCTATTAATACCTGGCATGCATAAGAAAACAAACACAAAATCAGATAAACTGGTGAGTTCTAACGTACACCACATTTCAATAATAACAATTCATCAACTGTTACAACACCGAATGATTCATAAACATTCATCATTCCATTTATTCGTCTCATTATTGATATGCATATCGAACACCCACAAGGTATTTATGGACATCTTTTTATCGATTTTAATTTGGTGGGTCAAACCTCCACCTCACGCGTTGACGGGTCAAACCTCCGTCTATAGTTTGGTGGGTCAAACCTCCACCTCGCGCGTTGACGGGTCAAACCTCTTTCTATAGTTGGCGTTGACGGGTCAAACCTCCGTCTATAGTTGGTGGGTCAAACCTCCATCTCGCCGTTCACCACAATTTACCACTTTCAACTCTTATTTATATTTTCTATTTATTTATATGCATGCCAGTGCCCGATTTTGTCAAACAACATTTATCAAAGGGCATTAACACATAAAAAGGGCAATTAGAACTCACCTTAATGTTTTCAGCAAGTGGTTATCAATCCAAATACACTAGGGCAGCTAAAACTTCTTCTTCTCAAAGCAAATCTAAAACAACAACCCTAACTTAGTCAAATCACTCCTAGCTAATCACTTCCCACGACTAATGTTATACGATTGGACTCATTCGTACGACTGAACATGCGACTGAGCTTAGTCGTACGAATGGACCATACGACAGAGGTGCGAATGAGCTATTGAGAATAACCTCCATTTGTGCGATTGGTTCATGCGACTGAACTTCAGTCGCATGATTGAACAATGCGATTGACTCAGTCGCACGAATGGTCATGCGACTGGGCTCATTCGCCTGAAACGGATCAGCAGCTGTGTTCTTGACATATTTGATCCAAAAACTCGAGTTTTAACCATTTGGATTATACCATATTCACAACAGAACATATATTTCATTTACAACCGTTTCGGGTCCTTATTTCATCAAATTTCACAAAAACTAGGATCCGAACCCTCACTTTTTAGCTTAACAGAAAGATTGAACAGAAACCCCGATTTAAAACATGTTTTTGGATCAATTTCAACCACATACACAGCTTAACATATTCAAGAATCGATCCGTACCAAGCGAAACTTACCGAAATGGAGTTAGCTGAGTCGATTTGGCAAGAACAGGGTGTTTGGGTTCGAAAGGAACAAGGGGATGAGATTACTGCAGATAAAATCTGCTTTTGAACACCCTTAACCGCCCTACTTATCCTACATGCCTATTTTAGCCGCCATACTCAGTCGCACGACTGGACTCATTCGCACGGCTTAATCGTACGACTGAGCCCATACACCCGTTAATCGTGCGATTGAACCTCATACGCACAAAAGGTGTGCGACTGAGGTTCATTCGCATGATCAATCATGCGACTGGACACTACCTCTTATTAATTTAAACGAATATTAAATTTTACGGATGTTACAAGTCTACCCACCTTATTTAAGGTTTCATCCTCGAAACCTGACTAAAACAAATAGGGGGTAGCTTCGCCTCATCTCTTCTTCTGGTTCCCAGGTTGATTCAGATCCTTGGTGATGTGCCCACTGTACCCGGACTAAGCTAATGCTCTTATTTCTAAGTCTCTTTTCCTTACGATCTATAATGGCCACGGGCTGTTCAACATAATTGAGCTTCTCATCAATCTCAATATCATCTAAGGGTATGTATTGAGTTTCATTAGCTAAACACTTCCGTAACTGAGAGACGTGAAAGTTTGGATGGATAGCACTTAATTCATCTGGCAAGTCCAACTTATACGCCACGTATCCTACTTTCTCCATTATTCGGAAAGGTCCAATAAAACGTGGACTTAGTTTGCCCCTCTTTCTAAATCGAATGATGCCTTTCCATGGAGAAACTTTCAGCAAAACAAAATCCCCAACTTTAAATTCTAATGGTTTCCTTCTACGGTCTGCATATGACTTCTGCCTGCTTTTCGCCTCTCTAATACGATTCTTAACTACTTCAAACTTTGACATTGTTTTTTCAACTATTTCACTATTCCCCAATTCACGTTGCCCCATATCTCCCCAATAAAGTGGAGTTCTGCATTTTCTTCCATACAACATCTCAAACGGAGACATCTGAAGGGTAGCTTGATAACTGTTGTTGTAAGCAAATTCAGCTAAAGGAAGATGACTATCCCAGCTACCTCCAAAATCAAAACTACAGGCCCGTAGCATATCCTCTAATGTCTGAATATTTCTTTCACTTTGACCATCTGTCTGAGGATGATAGGCTGTACTAAAGTAAAGTTTAGTTCCCATTGCTTCGTGAAATTTTCTCCAATACCTGGAGGTAAATCTGGAATCTCTATCAGACGTTATACTTTTCGAAACTCCATGCAATCTAACTATTTCTTTAGTAAAGGTATCAGCTAAATTTTCCACCGAATAAGTTTCCCGTATTGGTAGAAATAAAGCACTCTTGGTTAGCTGATCTACCACTACCCAAATAGTATCATAACCATTTGGTGTAAGGGACAACTTTGTTATAAAATCCATAGTCAGATCGTCCCACTTCCAAACTGGAATGGCTAATGGCTGCAATAATCCATAAGGTTTCTGATGTTCAGCTTTTACTTGGGCACAAGTCAAACATCTATTTACATAGTGCATCACATTAAATTTCATCCCTGGCCACCAATAATCATGCTTTAAATCTTGATACATCTTAGTCATGCCTGGGTGAATGGAATACCTAGATTTGTGAGCTTCATCTAGTACCCTATCGCGTAAAGCCAACGGAACCCACATTCGACCAAACCTGATTTTAACACCATGACCATTTTCTTCTAAATATCTTTCTTGACCAACCATTCTTTCTCTCTTAATGTTTTCTTCTTTTAATGCTTCCAATTGGGCTTCTTTCAGCAGTTGTATAAAATCAGGAGTAATTACAAGTTTATACGCCTTAACCTTAATCGGTTCGTACTTCTCCTTTCTGCTTAATGCATCAGCAACCACATTTGCTTTCCCGGGGTGATAAAAATTTCACAATCATAATCTTTGATTAATTCCAACCATCGCCTTTTCCTCATATTCAAATCTTTTTGCTCAAAGAAGTACTTCAGGCTCTTATGATCAGTAAAGATGGTACACCTCACTCCATATAAGTAATGTCGCCATATCTTAAGAGCAAAAACTACAGCTGCTAATTCTAAATCATGGTTGGGTAATTAACTTCATGGGTCTTCAACTGTCTAGAAGCATAAGCAATAACTCTCCCATGTTGCATCAAAACACACCCCAATCCCTGATATGATGCATCAAAATATATCACTAAATCATCTACACCTTCTGGTATGGCCAATACTGGAGCTTGTGTTAATCGGTTCTTCAGGTCCTGAAAAGCAACTTCCTGTTCTTTATTCCATTCATACTTAACGTCTTTTCGAGTTAATTTCGTCAATGGAGAAGCAATTTTAGCAAAATCCTGAATGAATCTCCTATAGTATCCTGCCAGTCCTAAGAAACTACGAATTTCTGAAGGACTTTTAGGAATCTCCCAATTCATCACGGCCTCAATCTTCGCAGGATCCACCAATATTCCATCCGCATTCACCACATGGCCCAAAAATTGCACTTCTCTTAATCAAAATTCACATTTCGAGAATTTTGCATACAACTTATTCTTTCTCAAGTTTTCCAATACTTCTCAAATGTGACAAGCATGATCTCCTTCGTTCTTAGAATAGATCAAAATATCATCTATAAAAACAATTACCGATTTATCCAGCATCGGTCTACGTACCCGGTTCATCAAATCCATGAATGCAGCAGGAGCATTCGTTAATCCGAATGACATCACCAAAAATTCATAATGCCCATATCGCGTACGAAAAGCTGTTTTTGGTATGTCTTCTCCTTTTACCTTTAACTGATGATACTTGGATCTAAGATCTATCTTTGAGAACCAATTAGCACCTTGGAGTTGATCAAACAAATCGTCTATACGAGGTAATGGGTATTTATTCTTAACAGTTAGCTTGTTTAGTTCTCTATAATCTATGCACATCCTCAAACTACTGTCCTTCTTCTTTACAAACAGAACTGGAGCACCCCACGGTGAAGTGCTTGGTCGAATAAAACCTTTGTGTAATAATTCCTGTAATTGCTTCAGAAGTTCCTTCAGCTCAGCCGGTGCAAGTCTATAAGGGGTTTTAGCGACAGGTTTTGCTTCAGGTACTAAGTCAATTCAAAACTCAATTTCTCTATCAGGAGGTATACCCGGTAGATCCTCAGGAAATACGTCGGGGAAATCACAAACCACTGGAACATCTTCTAATTTCTTCGTCTTCTTAGCAGTATCAACTACATATGCCAAAAGTGACTTGCAACCCCTACTCAATAATTTCTCAGCCCTAATCATAGATATGACTTTCACCACACTATCATGTTCATCATCAAAAACCGTTACCAAATTACCATCTGGTGCTCGCAACACAATCATCTTTCTTTTGCATATTATCTGAGCCTCAAACGTAGATAACCAGTTCGTTCCCAATACTACATCAAAACCTCCTAATTTCATCATATGTAACCTAGCAGGAAATTTTACACCTTCTAGTTCGACAAAACAATCGTCTATTACTTCACTAACCACTATGAATTCATTAGAGGCAGTCTCTACTGAAAAAGCAATATCTAACTTTGATGGTTTAACTTTTATTAAGGCATGGAATTTTATTGATATAAAACTTTTATTAGCCCCCGAATCAAATAAAATTCTAGCTGGTACATCATCAACAAGAAACGTACCCGACACGACATCTGGTAATGCCTTAGCCTCCTCCGTAGTTATTGTAAATGCTCTCCCCGCAGTACCGCTACTACCACTCGCACTGACTTACTCGGTCCTCCCACTACACGAATAGGGACCGGTCCAGGTCTAAACTTTGGACATTCAGATTTCATATGTCCCATCTCCCCGCATTCATAACACCAAGTTCTGGACATCTGGAAACGAAATGTCCAGGCTTCCCGCATTTACGACATGCCGGGTGATTCAATCTACATTCTCCTCTATGAAACTTCCCACATCTATTACACCGAGAAGGGGGACCTACAAAGCCCCTAGCATTAAACTTTCTCTTCTCCGGCCCACTCTGTCCATACATAGGCCTAGAACTCAGTGAAGTTTCCTGACGACTAACCACTTCTTCTTTCACCACAGGTTTCTCGGACTTAGCAACTTCCTCATACATGTCCGCAGCCAAATTTACCGTGGCTTGGTATGTAGAAGGAGAATTAGACTTTACTAGCATTCTCACCTTAGGGGTAATCCCTGAATATACCTAGTAATCCTCTTCGCCTCAGGAGTTACTAAATGAGGTACCAAACGACCCATTTCTTCAAACCTGGAAGTATACTCTTTATGACTTAAACTGCCTGCCTGAAGCTGCAAAAACTTGATCTCAATTCTATCCATCTCACCTTTCGGACAAAACTTTTCTATCACTAACGCTTTAAAAGTTTCCCACGTCATCTGGCTCACGGCGGCCTCACCCATGGCCTGTTCTACTGTATCCCACCAATACAAGGCTTCTGCTTGAAAAGAATGCACCGCAAAGCCCAATTTCTGGTCTTCCTTACATCTACTAAGTTTAAACGCTGTTTCCATCTCTCGTAACCACTTATAAGTTACTACAACATCCTTCTGGCCTTCAAACTTAGGCGGGTCACATTCTTTAAAATGTTTATATGACACTGTTTCTCCACTACCGGCTCAACAACAACAGGTGGAGGAGTTGGTTGGGACGACGATTCACCACCTTTCCTAAGGTCACTTAACATTTCAGGTAAAGTAGTACGCTACACTCGGGCGACTTCATCACCTATAGCCGCCTTAAGTTCATCACCTGAGATCCTAGCTTCAAGTCTAGGGTTTGTATTACCAGTTTCCTCCATCTACGATAAGAAATAAACCATTATCAAATAATCCGTGATACCAGGATGCTGCATATAATGTAAATTGCTCATAACATTGGCCAGGTGTTATCAATTATTTACTTATTCACACCATCCTGCCTCTTCTCATTATCCTTTCACAGTTTGTTTCTAACCCTATCTAAACCACAAAATCATGCATACACATAATACTAATCTTCAATTTAAACAATTACTTTTATTCAACAAATGACTGAATTATCACTATTAATTAATACTCATCCACACAATACTTCACCCCACTCCCGTTGTAGATACTGGCACTTCCCATATATTCAGTTAAAGTTTGAAGTAATTAATTGTTCAAATCTCTTTAACCTGGCTCTGATACCAACTTGTAACACCCTGAATCTCATAACAATATAATATAATAAGGAGGGTGCTACTAGTTGGGTTATAAAAATAATTCAGAGACTACAAACGCAGCGGAAATTTTTATATATTAAAAACTTTTACATCATTAACAATCATTACAACACTTCAACTGACATTTCAAACTTTGTCAAACTTTATATACATCTCTCCTAAAACCCAACATTTAGCCAGTATCATACACCATAACCGGAATTTAACTCGGTGGGGCGCCTCCACGAACACTTCTGTTAATACCTGGCATGCATAAGAAAACAAACACAAAATCAGATAAACTGGTGAGTTCTAACGTACACCACATTTCAATAATAACAATTCATCAACTGTTACAACACCGAATGATTCATAAACATTCATCAGTCCATTTATTCGTCTCAGTATTGATATGCATATCGAATACCCACAAGGTATTTATGGACATCTTTTTATCGATTTTAATTTGGTGGGTCAAACCTCCACCTCGCGTGTTGACGGGTCAAACCTCCGTCTATAGTTTGGTGGGTCAAACCTCCACCTCGCACGTTGACGGGTCAAACCTCCGTCTATAGTTGGCGTTGACAGGTCAAACCTCCGTCTATAGTTGGTGGGTCAAACCTCCACCTCGCCATTCACCATAATTTACCACTTTCAACTCTTATTCACATTTTCTATTTATTTATATGCATGCCAGTGCTCGATTTTGTCAAACAACATTTATCAAACGGCATTAACACATAAAAAGGGCAATTAGAACTCACCTTAATGTTTTCAGCAAGTGGTTATCAATCCAAATACACTAGGGTAGCTAAACTTCTTCTTCTCAAAGCAAATCTAAAACAACAACCCTAACTTAGTCAAATCACTCCTAGCTGATCACTTCCCACGACTAAGGTTATACGATTGGACTCATTCGTACGACTGAACATGCGACTGAGCTTAGTCGTACGAATGGACCATACGACAGAGGTGCGAATGAGATATTGCGAATGACCTCCATTTGTGCGATTGGTTCATGCGACTGAACTTCAGTCGCATGATTGAACAATGCGATTGACTCAGTCGCACGAATGGGTCATGCGACTGGGCATTCGTGCGACTGGGCTCATTCGCCTGAAACGGATCAGCAGCTGTGTTCTTGACATATTTGATCCAAAAACTCGAGTTTTAACCATTTGGATTATACCATATTCACAACAGAACATATATATTTCATTTACAACCGTTTCGGGTCCTTATTTCATCAAATTTCACAAAAACTAGGATCCGAACCCTCACTTTTTAGCTTAACAGAAAGATTAAACAGAAACCCCGATTTAAAACATGTTTTTGGATCAATTTCAACCACATACACAGCTTAACATATTCAAGAATCGATCCGTACCAAGTGAAACTTACCGAAACGGAGTTAGCTGAGTCGATTTGGCAAGAACAGGGTGTTTGGGTTTGAAAGGAACAAGGGGATGAGATTACTGCAGATAAAATCTGCTTTTGAACACCCTTAACCGCCCTACTTATCCTACATGCTTATTTAGCCGCCATACTCAGTCGCACGACTGGACTCATTCGCACGGCTCAATCGTACGACTGAGCCCATACGCCCGTTAATCGTGCGATTGAACCTCATACGCACATAAGGTGTGCGACTGAGGTTCATTCGCATGATCAATCATGCGACTGGACACTACCTCTTTAATTTAAACGAATATTAAATTTTACAAATTTTACAGTTTTTAAGTAATTAGACCTTATTTGCCATAATATAAATCGTATGACACACATGATAGTTGGATTGTATAAATTGTTCGCCGCTCGTTTGCGCTCGCTTGCCGCTCGCTTGAAAAATTAACGCTCAAAAATGCTCATTCGATCTTTCGCTCGGTTGTAAACGAGCCGATCGGCTCGGTTTGGTTTGGAAACGAACCAAACATGAGCAAAGGTCCGCTCGGTTCGGCTCGGCTCGTGAACAGCCCTAGCATAATCAAAGGCAAAAGGAAATGTGTTTATCTAGACACTAAAAAGTGATTATGCAACTCTATCAGATCCAAATCACCAAGCAAACACCATCCTAGTCTTGCTATTTGATTGTCAAATCGAAAAAACATACAGTCCTGAGTACCCACTTGAAATCCCAAATCAAGCATCAGAACAGAGATGTGAGAACCTAGGACAATGCAAGCATGCCACACCTAAAATCAAAAATTGTATATAATAAGTGAAGGAAATCCATGGATGTGTAGCATACAAAAAGTATTTAGTCCTGACTACGTGCTTGAAAACCCAAATCAAACACTGGTACAATTAACTCAAGGACAATGCAAGCGCAGCATACAAAAACATGAAAAGCCATGAATTACATGAAAGTGAATGTGACTCGTTGCCTCGTTGATAACTCATTTCATTTGTCACCAGTAATCTTAGGGGCGTTTGGTATGCAAGAATTCAATGGAATTCAATAGAATTAGGATCTGAATTCCATGGGCCATTATGTTTGGTTGGTAGGAATTTGTTGGAATTTGAATTTGAATTTCATTTTTAACGTGTTTGGTTATGAAAGGATTTGGAATTGGGATTAATTCCCTTAAATTCATTCGAATGAAAGATTTTAAAATCCTTCCAAAGTTTTAAGTATTTCAAATTTGTATGACCGGTTAAGGGAGGTCAATACAATCAGTCTCATAATAAGGAGAGTGTTAGAACACTTAACAGTTCAAATAGGAAACCGGATTTAAGAACAAGATGCAAAGAACACAAGTAAACAATGAGACAAAACTCAAGAACAATATTTATGATTTTCAAGAATGTTGTATATTAATCTCAAGTTCTTTTACAAGTGTTATAATGCATAAATAAGATACAAGACCATGAGATACTTTATACCACACTCTACAACCGGCTATACTTGAAAAGCCAGTTGGAACATTGAAAGACAACAAAATCAATGTAGAGTCAAAGGCAGATTATCTGTTGACTAGTGACTATGACATGCTATAGCTCACATCCTAATATATTACAAAAAAAGATAAAGTACATAAGTAGAAAGTTATAGACTCAAGACCTCAATATACAGTTACAAAGGTATGGACCTTTTCACCAACTCTTGCAAGTTGGTGAGTCTTCTGAGTTGTAGCGGAAAGTGGGTCTGCTTTATGCAAAAGTACATCCGAGGAAAACATATTATCCTCTGTCTTCGGAAGAAATCAGTCTTTACTTCATTTGGCTCCGGAAGACTTTGTCCTTGAAGCTTTAGAAGACTTCATCCTTTGGCTTCAAAAGATTTGGTCTTTGGCTTCAAAAGATTTTACACTTAGAATATTTTCTATGCAGAGTGTAAAACTTCCAAAGCAACTTCTACCTTGTACTCAGTGCATGCATGCAGGAACCTTTGGTTGCTTTGGTTAAATCAGCCTTATATTAACCCTTAGATGCAAAATTCCAAGACAGGATGGGTATTCCAGTTGCAAGAGATTTTGCTTGAGTAGGAGTTGGATGAGCAGTCTATTGTTGCACTTCCTTAGGATGCCCTGACTCATCCTGAGGTATGGAAGTGGATGCCTTTGATTTCTTAGATACTCTCTTCATGGCCATCCTTTTCTTCCTCTTTAGAGCGTTTAACTGAGAGGGCTGGTCTTGAGTACCAGGTTGTTCTATGATGCCTCTCTTAGTTGGGTCCTCTTTCCTCACAGGTTCAGAAGGAGAGGGAGTAGAACCCTGCTGTGAAATAGAAGATAAGATTGGCTGACATGCAGCTGAAGGTCCAGGTTATGTTGTCTGAGTTTATTCAACCTTAACCTAAACCTTAAGAGGAGCTTAGCTTAGTGGAGAATGCAAGTCCACAAACTCTCCTTTTTTATTCTTCTGCTTGATCACTCTAATATGCTCATCTATAGTGGATAGAGACATTGGACCAAGCCTCCTTCCGGAGGATCCATACAGCTTCAAGAAGCTTATCATCCTCTGCCTTTTAGCAGGCTTCTTTTGACTCTTTTAGATTATGGCTCTTGATTTTATAGCTTCTTCCCTCATCTTTCTCTTAGTAGCCTTTTGTTCATTAATGAACTGTTATTCCAGCTACTTAAGATATTCTGTGACACACCGTAATTTCAGGTTAACACCACTTCGACTTTTGTCGTTAACACTTCTTGTAATCCTTATCACCCGAAACATTTACAAGCATCGCCACCGTCATCGTTAAACATATTGTGTTATATAATATTAACACCACGAATGACCCATTTTTAGGACACCAAATAGTGTTTGTAGAGGATTGGGATAAACGTGGTTACTGAAGGAATCCTCTTATTTAAATATAACTCGCTCATACACGTCATTATCAACCTGAACGAAATTGGGGACACGGGACCCAAGTACAGGGGCTAAACTTGACAAATGCCAAACTGGGGCTGGGTATAAATACCCATCCACCAGCCTAACATTTCACCCTCTGCTCTTCTTCTTCATCTACGCTTTCTTCTTCTCCATTTCTTCCTCCTAGAACCAAAAACCACCTAGTTGAGCTCGTTTTTCGTCGGATTAGACCACGCAACAGCTGAGAAATCACGATTCCAGCAGTAGGCGACCTTGGTCGTCCATTTTATTGCTCATTCACATGTGGTCGTGTGGGTGTGTGTGATGTCCATCTGCTTGTGCATTTTACTTAGACATGTTAGGAAAGTGTTTCTGGAAGTCCTGATTATGTGAAAACCGAGCACGGAACAGCCGAAGGCTAATCAGCCCGTCCAGTACTCGCGATCTGCTGCAGTTCGCGACTGGGCCAGTCATGCGACTGAGTCGTGCGACTGGGTGAGTCGTGCGACTGAGTCCATGCGTCTGAGTCTACCATGCGACTGAGTGGTGCGACTGGGGTGAGTCGGCGACTGAGTCCATGCGTGTGTGTGTGTCATGCGAATGAATGCATGCGAATGAGTTTGCATGCGATTGAGTCAATGCGGATGAATGTGTGCGACTGTGTGTATCGCACGACTGAAGGTCCAGTCGCACGAATGAAGGTTCAGTCGTACGAATGGAGCTAATTCGTACGAATGAAGGATTGAATCGTATGAATGACTGTTGAGTCGTGCGAATGGGTGCTGGGTAGTACGACTGAATGTTCAGTCGCACGAATGAGGGTTCAATCGTACGAGTGAAGCTGATTCGTACAATTGAAGGCCCATTCGTGCGGATGGAGTGTCCAGTCGTGCGTCTAGTCTTACGACGATAAAGTAACATTAATAAAGTGTCATTTCTTGACCATAAAGATTAAAGTCAACGTTATCAATAAGCACATACTATTTCCAATTGAAATAACCTAACCTTTACAATTATCGACAAATCCATTTGGGACTACTCCTAATGCTAATCTCTACACAAGGTCTGATATGTGTCTGCCTACTTGTGTGTGTGTCACCCACGACCGAACCCATGCAACCCGACATGACTAAACATTGCTATTAACACTAGACACAAATTAATGCTTAACATGGCTATCAATAGGTATTTGACCGTTCACTGTAAACAACATTTGGGAGGCTTCCATCCTACGTACCTAGTACATCACCAGTGAGTATTCACGGCCCCTATTTTACTCTCTTTCCTTTTGGGGGAGGAAACATGCAACATATTTCATAAATGGTTTTAGTATTATTGATATCGTCTGTTACGTTAGTGCAAACATACAAACAGTCCTGACACTCTCGAACCGTTAGTAATGGGATTAGCGAGGTAATTCTGAGTAGTACTACTGGGTTTGACAAACCCGCCCGGGCTAGTCGCGCTAGCTTGATTGGAGGTCAAACGGGTGCATTATTGACCTAACATTTATCACTGTCTGGTGAGACGTGACGGGAAACAACAAACATATAGGACATGCAAACAGGCAGCTTCGGTTCGAAACGCTAAGTAACTTAACTATAGGCTAGCTACCTATCGATATGCTTTAATGACTTCACCATTTGAACCGTTACAAACATTTTATCTGATATTTAAACCTGTGAACTCACCAACTTTATGTTGACACACTTTAGCATGTTTTCTCAGGTCACAGGAACGCATAAGCTTATGATGCACGCTCCAGGAACGCACTCAGGACATGCATTCATTAATCATGTTTTCTCGCACTGAACATGGTTTAGATTTGGCACTTGTAACCCTTTTGTAATGGATTTCCATTTTATGTATACGCTTCCGCACAATGTTAATTTGTTTATGTTACTCTGATTGAAGTCAAACGTGTATTTTCAATAGTGTCGTTCGATATGACTGTGTCTAAGATGCTGGTATGTCACACGCCTAACGGTAAAACCCCGTTTGTGGAAATTGAGGGTGTGACAGATTGGTATCAGAGCCAAAGGTTATAGAGAACTAGGATTGCATTTGCATCTAGACTATAGCCTTAGACACAACACTAGAACTGCACAGACACTTTGACACGATTACAACCGTTTTACAAACATCCTCCTGGCATAACAACATTACACAACTGAACGATCATAACATTATCTGTGCTGTCCATGTCACTTGTAACATCATCGCCTAACAGAGGGGCGGAGAGACCCGCTCGCTCACTTCCAACAACTACGCTCGTTACTTCACTCCCGAGTTGAAGCAACGACAAATTGAACCCAACATTACCACTTTGGAACACGGAAGCCTTTCTAACACGCACAACTAGCCTAACGATAACAAACAAATAGAACAACACCTTACCCTTCCAATTCATTCACACTTGTTCCTAATTCCAACATATTCTATCTCCTTCACTAATCTGAACAATAAATGTGAGACGCTTGGAACTTCAAAGGGAATTATTTTAACTCGGATCGCCAGATTATTTCCTTCCAACACATAGATACATTGAATCATGATTGTTCGATTTAAATACGTTGTATTTCTTACAATTTATTTTTGTCAATAATTATTATTCGGTTAGTGACTATTGTGTATTGTGATTTGAAGAATCATGTCTGGAAGAAGAGCTGGACGCTCGGGTGGACGTGGAAACATCAACCTGACTCAAGCTGAGTTAGATGCCATCATCAATGAGTGTGTTGCTGATGCGTTTGCAGCCTATGAACAGACCCGTAACCAGAACCAGAACAACTAGAATCTAAATCAAGGAGGCCCAACAGCCTGTACCTTCAAGATGTTCATGGATTGTAAGCCTCATTCCTTCAGTGGTTCTGAGGGTGCTGTCACCTTACTTCGCTGGCTGGAGAAACTCGAGTCAGTTTTCGCTATGTGTAACTGTCCGGTGGAAAGCCGCGTCATGTACGCCTCCGGCCACTAGAAGGACCAGCTCTGACATGGTGGAACTCACAAGTCCAGACCCTAGGACTTGAGGCTTCTAATGGTTTACTGTGGGAAGACTTCAAGATTTTGATGAAAGAAGAGTATTGCCCCAGAAACGAGGTCCAGAAGCTAGAAGCAGAGTTTTGGAATCTCAAAATGACTGGCTCTAAGATTGAGGAATACACGACTCGTTCACACGAGTTGGCTGCTCTATGTCCTCAGATGGTGACCCCGGCCTACAAACGGATTGAGAAGTACATTGATGGCCTAGCCTCTCAGATCCAGGCTAGTGTTATGGCTGCTGATCCTGTCACTATTCAGCAGGCTATTCGACTGGCTCATAAGCTCACTGATCAGGCAGTGGCACAGGGTATCCTACCTAAACGTGGCGCCACCTCTAGATCAACCGAGCACAAAAGGAAATGGGATGGTAACTACAGTAAGTCCTCAAGCTCCAATAACACCCAACAATAACAGATCAGAAAGTTTGATTCATCAAGAAGCTTCACCAACAATAACTAGAACAGCAACAACAACAATAATGGCCAGGGATCGAGCAGCAATGCGGGCAAGTATCCGAAGTGTAACCGGTGCAACTTCCACCACCATGGCTAGTGTGAAAGCATCCGTTGCCAAAGGTGTAGAAAGATGGGTCATGCTACCAAAGACTGCAGGGCTGAGCTGATGACTCAGCAACAACATCAACAACAACGCCAGGGCGGAGCGACTAGGGGCTGTTATGAGTGTGGTAAGGAGGGCCACTACAGGAAGGATTGCCCATAGCTGAAGGGTGGAAACAAGGGTAATAATGGGGGCAATGCTAAGGGTCGTGCATTTGTGATTGGTTATTAGAATGTGGTTACTGGTACATTTCCCCTGAATGGTTATTTTGCTTTTATACTATTTGATACCGGCGCTGACAGAGTTTTGTTTCCAACAAGTTCATTAAGTTCTTAGATGTAACCTTAGGTGTTGTGGAGCCTAGTTACGTTGTAGAATTAGCTGACGGGAACTAATTGAGGCAACTCACATCATTAAGGGATGCAAACTAGGATTATGTGGTCATGAGATAGATATAGATCTGATGCCTGTCACACTTGGTAACTTTGATGTAGTGTGGGTATGGACTGGCTATCGAAGAATCAAGCTGAGATCATTTGTCGTGAGAAAGTCGTTCGTGTATCCCTTCCTAGTGGTGAGGTTTTGTCTGTTCAGGGCGAAAGGAGTGGTACAGTCTCCAGAATTATCTCCTACATGAAGGCCCAGAAGTGCATACGTAAGGGGCATACAACTTTCCTTGCTCTGATCACTGAAAAAGAACCGAGGAAAAGAAGATTGAAGATATCCCTGTTGTACGTGATTATCCCGAGGTTTTTCCTGAAGACCTACTTGGTCTCCCACCGCATCGCCAAGTCGAGTTCCAGATTCATTTGGTACCTAGAGCCACCCCTATCGCGAAAGCCCGTACAGATTAGCTCCAAAAGAACTGCAAGAGCTTTCTACGCAATTGCAGGAATTATTGGATAAAGGGTTTATCAGACCTAGCTCATCACTGTGGGGAGCCCCAGTCCTTTTGTCAAGAAGAAGGACGGAACTTGTCATATGTGTATCGATTACAGGGAATTGAAGAAAGCAACGGTTAGAATCGTTATCCCCTCCCGGCATCGATGATCTGTTCGATCACTTCAAGGGTCGAGTTTCTACTCCAAGATAGATCTGAGATCGGGTTATCATCAACTAAGGATTAGAGATGAAGACATTTTAAAGACTTCGTTCAGACTGAGGTATGGCCACTACGAGTTTTTGGTTATGCCATTCGGGTTGACCAATGCGCCAGCGGTTTTCATGGACCTCATGAACCGAGTGTGCAAACCCTATTTGGACAAGTTCGTCATTGTCTTCATCGATGACATCCTTATTTATTCAAAGAATAAGGAAGAACACGAAGAGCACCTTAGACTGATTCTGGAGCTGCTAAAACGAGAATAACTGTACGCGAAATTTTCAAAGTGTGACTTCTGGATACGAGAGGTCCACTTCTGGTCATGTGGTCAATGAGGATGGGATACATGTTGACCCTGCAAAAATAGAAGCCATCAAGAACTGGGCTACGCCTAAGACTCCAACTGAGGTACGACAGTTCCTCGGGTTGGCTGGCTATTATGACGGTTTATCGAAGGTTTTTCAAAGATTGCTTAACCTCTCACCACTTAACTCATGGGGTGACAAACAAGAAGCAGCATTCCAGGTTCTGAAGCAGAAGCTCTGTATGGCACCGATTCTGTCCCTTCCAGAGGGAACGGATGATTTTGTAGTTTACTGTGATGCTTCTATTCAAGGCCTCGGTTGTGTGCTAATGCAACGCCAGAAGGTGATTGCCTATGCTTCCCGACAATTGAAGGCTCATGAGAAAAGCTACACGACACATGACCTAGAGCTGGGAGCAGTTGTATTTGTACTCAAGATATGGAGACACTACTTGTACGGTACCAAGTGAACCATTTACACCCATCACAAGAGTCTCCAACATATCTTTGAACAGAAGGAGCTGAATATGAGACAACGTCGTTGGGTCGAGTTGTTAAACGACTACGATTGTACGATCAAGTATCATCCGGGCAAGGCCAATGTAGTAGCAGATGCCCTAAGTCGGAAGGAAACACCCAAGCCAAGACGAGTTCAAGCATTACAACTCACCATTCACACTGGTTTACCCGATCAGATCTGCAATGCTCAACTTGAGGCATTAAAAGACGAGAACCTGAAAGCCGAATCGCTACGAGGCATGGAGAAGCAACTGGAAACCAAGCCTGACGGAATCCGCTACTTCATGGAGAACATGGGTTCCCTCGTATGGAGACCTACAAGAACTAGTATGGACGAAGCTCACAAATCCCGGTACTCAATCCACCCAGGTTCAGACAAGATGTACCACGACCTGAAGGTTCTTTACTGGTGGCCAAACATGAAAGCCGATATCGCCACCTATGTAAGCAGATGTTTGACCTATTCTAAAGTTAAGGTGGAGTATCAACGACCCTTTGGATTACTTCAACAACTGGAAATTCCAGTATGGAAGTGGGAGCAGATATCAATGGATTTCATCACGAAACTGCCGAGAACTCTCAGCGGATGCGATACCATTTGGGTGATCGTGGATCGTCTGACAAAATCCGCACACTTCCTGGCAATCCGGGAGACTGACCGCATGGAAAAGTTAACTCGTATCTACCTAAGGGAAATAGTCTCTCGGCATGGTGTGCCGACTTCCATTATCTCTGATCGTGACGCTCGATTCATGTCACACTTCTGGCAACCTTTACAACGGGCATTGGGAACGCGGTTGGATATGAGCACCGTTTATCACCCACAAACCGATGGCCAGAGTGAGCGTACGATCCAGACCTTGGAAGACATGCTGCGTGCCTGCGTGATAGACTTCGACGGCAGTTGGGAAACTCACTTACCGCTAGTTGAGTTTTCTTACAATAACAGCTACCACGCCTCGATCAAAGCTGCTCCATTCGAGGCACTGTATGGGCGCAAGTGTCGATCACCCATCTGCTGGGCGGAAGTTGGAGAAAGTCAACTCACCGACCCCGAACTTGTGCACGAGACGACCGAGAAGATCGTCCAGATCCGTAACCGTATGGCGGCAGCACGTGACCGACAGAAGAGTTACGCTGATAAGCATCGCCGACCGTTAGAATTTCAAATAGGCGACAAAGTGCTATTGAAGGTGTCACCTTGGAAGGTGTGATACGTTTCGGAAAACGTGGGAAACTAAGCCCTAGATACGTGGGACCGTTTGAGATTGTCAAACGGGTTGGCCCCGTGGCCTATCAGCTGAACCTACCCGAAGAACTCCGTGGAGTACACGATGTGTTCCATGTGTCAAACCTGAGGAAATGCCTTGTAGACGAGACTCTCGTCATTCGTTGGACGAGATACAGGTTGACAAACAACTACACTTCATCGAGGAACCAGGGGAAATTATGGACCGAGAGCTCAAGACCCTCAAACATAGTCGTATCCCTATCGTCAAGGTCCGTTGGAACTCAAAGCGTGGACCAGAGTTTACCTGGGAACGCGAGGATCCGATGAAGAAGAAGTATCCGTAACTGTTCCATAACCAGACATCTACTTCTTGAGACAGGCAGGAACCCCGCTTAGCACACATGGCGAATCGCCGAGCCTTGTATTCTCCGTTGAACCTTGTAACATGATGCTCTAATTTTCGGGACGAAATTCCTTCAACAAGGGGATACTGTGACACACCGTAATTTCAGGTTAACACCACTTCGACTTTTGTCGCTAACACTTCTTGCAATCGTTATCACCTAAAACATTTACAAGCATCGCCACCGTTATCGTTAAACATATTATGTTATATATACTAACACCACGAATGACCCATTTTTAGGACACCAAATAGTGTTTGTAGAGGATTAGGATAAACGGGTTAATGAAGGAATCCTCTTAATTAAATATAACTCGCTCATACACGTCGTTATCAACCTGAACGAAATTGGGGACACAGGACCCAAGTGCAGGGGCTAAACTTGACAAATGCCAAACTGGGGTTGGGTATAAATACCCATCCACCAACCTAACATTCACCCTCTGCTCTTCTTCTTCATCTACGCTTTCTTCTTCTCCATTTCTTCCTCCTAGCACCAAAAACCACCTCGTTGAGCTCGTTTTTTCGTATTAGACCACGCAACAGCTGAGAAATCACGATTCCAGCAGGTAGGCGACCTTGGCCGTCCATTTTATTGCTCATTCACATCTGTGATTTTGGGGTTTCGGTGTTTGAGTTCAACCCGAATGCATGTGGTCGTGTGAGTGTGTGTGATGTCCATCTGCTTGTGCATTTTACTTAGACATGTTAGGAAAATGTTTCTGGAAGTCCTGATTGTGTGAAAACCGAGCACGGAACAGTCGAAGGCTGTTCCCCGTCCAGCAGTCGCGATCTGCTACATTCGTGACTGGGCCAGTCATGCGATAGAGTCATACGACTGGGTGAGTCGTGCGACTGAGTCCATGCGTCTGAGTCTACCATGCGACTGAGTGGTGCGACTGGGGAGTCGTGCGACTGAGTCCATGCGTGTGTGTGTGTCATGCGAGTGAATGCATGCGAATGAGTTTTGCATGCGAATGAGTTTTGCATGCGATTGAGTCAATGCGGATGAATGTGTGCGACTGTGTGTATCGCGCGACTGAAGGTCCAGTCGCACGAATGAAGGTTCAGTCATACGAATGGAGCTGATTCGTTCGAATGAAGGATTGAATCATACAAATGACTGTTGAGTCGTGCGAATGGGTGCTGGTAGTACGACTGAATGTTCAGTCGCACGAATGAGGGTTCAATCGTACAAGTGAAGCTGATTCAAACAATTGAAGGCCCATTCATGCGGATGGAGTGTCCAGTCGTGCGTCTAGTCTTACGATGACAAAGTAACATTAATAAAGTGTCATTTCTTAACCACAAAGATTAAAGTCAACGATATCAATAAGCACATACTATTTCCAATTGAAATACCTAACCTTTACAATTATCAACAAATCCATTTGGGACTACTCCTAATGCTAATCTCTATACAAGGTCTGATATGTGTCTGCCTACTTGTGTGTGTGTCACCCACGACTGAACCCATGCAACCCGACCCGACTAAACATTGCTATTAACACTAGACACAACATTTATGCTAACATGACTATCAATAGGTATTTGACCGTCACTGTAAACAACATTTGGGAGGCTTCCATCCTACGTACCTACTACATCACCAGTGAGTATTCACGGCCCCTATTTTACTCTCTTTCCTTTTGGGGAGGAAACATGCAACATATTTCATAAATGGTTTTAGTATTATTGATATCGCCTGTTACGTTAGTGCAAACATACAAACAGTCCTGACACTCTCAAACCTTAGTAATGGGATTAGCGAGGTAATTCTGAGTAGTACTACTGGGTTTGACAAACCCCGCCCGGGCTAGTCACGCTAGCTTGATTGGAGGTCAAACGGGTGCATTATTGACCTAACATTTGTCACTGTCTGGTGAGACGTGACGGGGAAACAACAAACATATAGGACATGCAAACAGTCAGCTTCGGTTTGAAACGCTAAGTAACTTGACTATAGGCTAGCTACCTATCGATATGCTTAATGACTTCACCATTTGAACTGTTACAAACATTTTATCTGTGATTTAAACCTGTGAACTCACCAACTTTATGTTGACACACTTTAGCATGTTTTCTCAGGTCACAGGAATGCATAAGCTCATGATGCACGCTCCAGGAACGCACTCAGGACATGCATTCATTAATCATGTTTTCTCGCACTGAACATTGGTTTAGATTTGGCACTTGTAACCCTTTTGTAATGGATTTCCATTTCATGTATACGCTTCCGCACAATGTTAATTTGTTTATGTTACTCTGATTGAAGTCAAACATGTATTTTCAAATAGTGTCGTTCGATATGACTGTGTCTAAGATCCTGGTATGTCACACGCCTAACGGTAAACCCCGTTTGTGGAAATTGAGGGTCTGACAGATTGGTATCAGAGCCACAGGTTATAGAGAACTAGGATTGCATTTGCATCTAGACTATAGCCTTAGACACAATACTAGAACTGCACAGACACTTTTACACGATTACAACCGTTGTCACTTACAGGCCTTGGTGACTTAGGGTGGAGAGAGATTTGGCCTTTATTGCTTGATTCTACAGTCAGGCTCTAGCTAGAGAGAGGTTGTGAAGCACCTTCACTAATTGGTGCTTCACTGAGGACAGGAAGTTAAAGTGGTGGTTTCTGTGATAATGCTAACAGGTTCAGTCACTGGGCTTTCAGTCAAGGTTTCCCCTTTGAAGCTAATCTTAGGGTCCACCTCAACATCCAGTTGACCAATGACATTGCTTGTTTTACATTTGTATTCTTCTTTGTCTGAGTTCTTTAATAATCCTGCCTTGAATTCTCTCAGCCATTATGATAGCCTGCCTATGTTGAATTGAGTTGACAAGTGGCATATGACTAGAGAAAGACTGTCATAGTAGTTTAAGGTCTGAAAGTTGAAGACCTCTTAACATCCTTGAAACCTATGCAGTATAAGGGCTCTTTTATTAGCATCATATCTCCACCTATGTATTTCATTTGTAGCTCCATCAGGTGGGGATGACATTACCATTGGCATACCCTCCTCAAATAGACTTTGTACAAGAGAGTCCAGATCAGTGTTAACTTGAGGAGGTTGCTGAGTATGCACAATTGCAAGTGAGGGTGGTGAATCCTTGTAGGATCGGTTAAGGGATGATCAATACAATTAGTCTCCTAATAAGGAGAGTGTTAGAACACTTACCAGTTCAAATAGGAAACCAGATTTAAGAACAAGATGCAAAGAACACAAGTAAACAATGAGACAGAACTCAAGAACAATATAAATGTTTTTCAAGAATGTTGTATATTAATCTCAAGTTCTTTTTTACAAGAGTTACAATGCATAAGTTGTTAAATAAAATACAAGACCCTGAGATACTTTATACTACATGTTACACCGCCTATACATGGAAAGCAAGTAAGAACATTGAAAGACAAGAAAATCAATTAGAGTCAAAAGGCAAATTGCCTTTTGACTAGTGACTATGATATGCCATAGCTCACATCCTAATATATTATATAAGATAAAAGTACATAAAGTAGAAAGTTACAGACTCAAGTCCTCAATGTACAGTTGCAAAAGCATGGACCTTTTCACCAACTCATGCAAGTTAGTGAGTCTTCAAAGTTATAGCGAAAGTGGGTCAGCTTTATGTAAAAGTACATCCAAGAAAAGTATGTTCTCCTCTGTCTTTAGAAGAAATCAGTCTTCACTTCATTTGGCTTCCGAAGACCTTGTCTTTAAAGCTTTGAAAAGACTTATTTTTTGAATTCAGAAGATTTGGTCTTTGGCTTTGGAAGATTTTACAATTAGAGTTTTTTGAGAATAGTTTATATCTTCCAAAGCAACTTCTACCTTGTACTAAGTGCATGCATGCAGGAAGCCTTTGGTTGCTTTGGTTGCATCAACTTTATATTAACCCATACAAACTCCCCCTAGGCTGATGCTACCAAAACAAAGAAGGTTGTTCATCAGTTGACAATCCTCATTAGGATCATGGCCATTCCCTTCTTCATTATTTGGTCAGGATTCTTTAGACTTTAATAGTACCTTCTCATGTCATGGAGATCATGCAGAGGTATATCAAGCATGTCTTGCCAGAAGTAGACATCTTGACCACCTTGATCTCTGAGGACATACTATCTGTCTGAATTGGTAACAAAGGTTTAAGACAAGATGGGTCTTCCAGCTACAAGAGGCTATGCTTGAGTAGGTTTGGTTGAGCAGCCTCTTATGGCACTTCCTTAGGATGCTTTGGCTCATCCTGAGGTCTTGAAGTGGATGCCTTTGTCTTCTTATATACTCTCTTCAGGGCCATCCTTTCTTCCTCTTTGGAGTGTTTAACTGAGAGGGCTGATCTTAAGTACCATGTTGTTTTGTTGTGCCTCTCTTAGTTGGGTCTTCTTCCCTTACAGGTTTAGAAGGAGAAGGAGTAGAACCCTGCTGTAGAATAAAAGATGAGGTTGGCTGAGATGTAGCTAAAGGTCCAAGTTATGTTGTCTGTGTTGTTTCAACCTTAATATCTACCTTAGAAGGAGCTTGACTTGGTGGAGAATGCCTTGTCCACAAGCTCCACCTTTTTATATTCTTCTTGATCACTCTAATGTGCTCATCCATAGTGGATAGAGACATTGGACCAAGCCTTCTTCTGGAAAATCCATACAGCTTCAAGAAGCTCATCATCCTTTGTCTGTCAGCACACTTCTTTTGACTCTTTTGGATGATGGCTCTTGTCTGTGGAACTTCTTCCCTCATCTTTCTCTTAGCATCCTTTTGTTCATTGATGAACTGTTTTCTAGTTGCTTAAGATATTCAAATTCAACATATTGATATGAGGGGGAAGAAGTGTAGATGCCTGATAGAGGCCTATGGTAGTGAGGTAGTTGATCATGTTTTATCTGCAGCCTCCTAGTCGACCTGAGGTTGTCCAGTTATCACAACCTCTATCTCAGGGCTTTCACGAACTAGGGAGAGAGTAAGAGTATGTTTGTACAGTCTCTTTTGCCTTCTTTCTTCTTTTAATTTGAGGAGCATTTTGTATCCTCTGCCTCCTTCTTCTCCTTTGTCCGCTCTAAGTCTGCCAGTTCATTTAGCTCTTCTAAGGGAAGAGAGATGAGTTTATTAATGTTGCAGTTTTTAGTTCCCAAGTAGTTCAATCTGGCAGCCCTTAACTTATCATCTTAAGTGTTTGGCCTGGGGCTGACCTGATTGCAGCTTCTATGAAGCCTGAGGAACCAGCTGAACTCTCTTCCCTTGGCTTCCTCTTCCTTTCTCTTTCCTCCTCCTCAATCTTCTTAGAGGTCATTTTCCTCTTCCCTTTATCACTCACAGGCTTTGGTGACTCAGGGTGGAGATAGCTTTGGCCTTCATAACTTGGTTCAGCAGTCAAGCTCTGGTCAGAGAGAGGTTGTGAAACACCTTCACAATTGGTACCTCACTGAGGGTAAAGGATGTTTTCCCTTACCAGTTAAGGTTTTCCCTTCGAAGCTAATCTTGGGTTCCACCTAAACATGAAGTTCACCAATGACATTGCCTGTTTGCATTTGTCTTCTTCTTTGCTGAATTCTTCAACAATCCTGTCTTGAATTTTCTCAGCCAATATGTCAGCTTGTCTATGTTGAGTTTGGTTGACAAGTGGCATATTGACTAAAGAGAGACTGTCATAGAAGTTCAGGGTATGAAAGTTTAAAACCTCTTATTGTCCTTGTAATTTATGCAGTACTAGGGCTCTTCTATCAGCATCATACCTCTACCCTAGAATTTCATTTACAACTTCATAGGGTGGGGTTGACATTACCCTTGGTATTCCCTCCTCAAACAGAATTTGTATAAGAGAGTCCATATCAGTGTGAACTTGAGGAGGTTGCTGAGTGTGAACAATTGCAAGTGTGGTTGGTGATTCCTCAATGTCCATACTTTGAGAAGGACTCCCAGGTTCTGTGATTATGACAACTTCCTTCCATTTTTTGTAGCATCACCCACTTGTATATGTGAGCTGGAGGTTAAGTCTACACACATCCTCAGGTTCTTATGTTCCTGGTTGACCCTTCTTTGTAAGGTAGTCACTTGAGATTCCAAATGACTGACCTTGGACACTAAATAGGTGCATGTGTTGGTCACTTTTTGCACTTTAGTCTAAGGTTCCCATCATCTTCCAGTAGAAGAATCATTGGGGGATGAGAGAATTGGACCTAAGTCTTCTTCCTCATCACCAGCTTATTGTTCTTGGCTGCTTGATTTCCCCTGCTCACTGACAACTTCAATTGAAGTGTCAATGGGCTGGGTTGTCATGGTTGAGGTTTTAATGATATAATCACTTGCAGAAGTGAGAGCCTCTTCCATATGGATCTCCTAAACAGGTTTAGGAAGATCCACCTTAGTTGGAGGTGGATGATATGGGCTAGATATGGGTGACAAAGTAGTAATCTCTCTTTGAGCAGGGAAAGAGAAAAGAGATTCATGATACTCACTTGTGCCATATCCTCATCATCATAGAAATCAAGGCTGGGAATTGGCTGGTTTAGATCTAGAGATTGGGGATGATAAATTTTCCCTAAAGGTTGTTCACTAGAGTGTTGAGAATCTGAGTAAAGTCTTAAGGCTTCTTGGGTTATGAGCTCTTCAGTCGAAGCATGAGGAACGTCATGACTGATTATTTGTGAAATGGGAGTGGTTTGCTCCTCAGGAGAAGTGGGAGCTCCAGTGTCCACTTCCTCCTGTGTGGATGGTGATATGGGGGCCTGCATAAGTTGAATAACTTTTGCAAGGGTTTGTTTGATTTTCTTTGGTAGGTGATGGTTATTTGTGGCTATGTGGCTTGTCTTGAAGTGGAAGGTGTGGGTTCAACACTAACTGGTGCTGCTAGGTTGTCATCTTGAGTAATGAGCTCTAACATTTTGGGACCAGAGTTGTTTCTATCCCTGAAAAGCCAACAGTTGGCTTTCTCATAGTCCTGAAGATGACGGGCTTCATCTGTCCCAATTTTAGAATATTACCTATTCCCCTTAACTATGAGCCCAGTTTGCAGTTGAGAATGTGCTAGACATATCTAGGTAACATTTATAATACTTTAAGGAGTCCAAGTTTACAAGCAAATTATTATACACAAATTATGAATACCTGAACTTGACCCCATGAACCATCCCATGGACTATGAAAGAGAGGTCTTCTGGAATTTGGTCCAACCTCCATGCTTGTTAGACAAGCTGTGAATAATGACATTAAGGAGGTACTTCCACTGAGAGAAAACCTTCCCTTTCTTGAAGGTTCTGACTGAGAAGTCACCTTCATTGCCTATCTGCTCAAAGGAGTGGTTTACAGCAGATTTTGGAAAGGATAATTCATCTTCTACATCATCCAACTGTAGATAAGAGTTTATGGAAGCTGGAGTAATGAAGATTGTCCTCCCCTGCACTGTAGCACACAGTGCCTTCTTCCCGTCCATGGTGACCTCTTGGCAGGTCCACAAAAAGTCCAAAAGTTGATCCTCATAGAGTGGATGATCAATGTTGAGGGAAGTGAAGTAGTAAGATAGAGAAAGAAAGCGACAAACCTTTGAGAAACTAGGATCTTTCTCAGAGTCTAACAAAGCAACCTGATTGTGTTGCTTATGAAGCTGCAAGGAAAAATCTAGTTGGTTTTTGCAGTCAAGGTTGGCCATTTGAGGTAGCTTTGAGGTGAAGGAAGGTAAGAACAAAGGCGGTGAGTGGAAATTTAGGTTTAGAGAATTTGCAGATGAAGAAGATTGTGAAAGAGGGGGGAACCGTTACGTATATTTTTATGAAATGGACTTGAGACAAATTAATGCAAAATAATAAACTTTGAAGTCCGAATGTTGGTCCCACCTCTGAGAAAGTGTCCAAAAAGGTAGTTTTCTTAGAAGTTGAAACTCTTCCCAAGGTAATTTATCTTCGGAAGTTTTTGTGAAAAACTTACGATGCCAAATTTTGACTTCGGAAGATATTCTTTAGCTTTGTGAGAAATGGATTCGGAAGAAAAATTACTTGAAGTATTTTCTCTTCTGAAGAGTATTTGGTTTCGGAAGATATTAAGACTTGAAGTTTTATTCTTAAAGAGAATGAATCCTCCGAGACATAATTGCTTTCGGAAAAATTTGTTCTTCAAATGCATATAAGTACTTAGAAGCATATTTCGGCTTCGAAAGAAACGTAAGCATTTTTACCGAAGGTAATTTCTTTTAAGTAGTTATGTGATTTGAAGACTTGAAATTTTTCCGAAAGTAATGTTAATGCTAAGGAATATCATTTGAAAAATTTTCTCCCAATATAAATTGGTCTTATGTAGGTGATAGATTAGACAAATTAGGACACATAATTCCTTTTAGATAATATAGATTAAGTTTTAAGAAAATCTATTCAAGGTTAATTATCCGAATAGCTGATATAAGATATTGAAATCTCTATTTTATCAAAAGCCTTTGTGAACAGATTAGCATATTGTTCATTTGTATTAACCTTGATTAGTTTTATCAATCCCTTTTCATGATTATCTCTAATTAGATGATACCTGATGTTGATGTGCTTTGTCCTTGAGTGCTGTAAAGAATTCTCTATAATAGAGATAACACTTTTGTTATCTATATGGAAGGGAGTCTCTTTGAAGTTGTATCCATAGTCCACCATCTGATTCTGAATCAAAGTAATTGAGCACATCAGCTTGCAGCAAGAATGTATTCAGCTTTAGCAATTGATGCAGATACACAGGATTGTTTCTTGCATTGCCATGAGACTATCCTGCCACCAAGGAATTGACATCACCCAGATGTGGACTTTGTAGTCATGTTATATCCACTATAGTCACTATCTGTATAGGCATACAGATTAAAGACAGAATTCTTTAGACACCAAAGGCCTAGCTTAGGGGAACCTTTGAGATATATAAGAATTCTTTTGTCAGCAATCTAGTGTGACATCTTGGGGTTGGCTTGATATCTTGCACATATGCATGTAGCAAACATGATATTAGGCCTGTTGGCTATATGATATATGAGAAACCCAATCATAGTCATGTAAAGATGTTCATCTACACACTCCCCCTCAAGATCAGGTCTAAGAGAGTGGTTTCTGGCTATATGTGTCTTTGCAACCTTACATTCAGTCATGATGAATCTTGTAAGTATGTCCTGTACATACTTTAACTGACTTATGAAGATGACATTGTCAATTTGCTTCACTTGAATTCCTAGAAAGAAATTGAGTTCCCCCATGGCACTCATTGCAAATCTACTCTTCATCAGCTTCTCAAAGTCTTTGTAGAGCTTTAGATTAGTTGACCCAAATAATGTCATCTACATATACTTGAACCAACATCAAATTATTCCCTGTTCCTTTCATGAAGAGAATTTCATCTATAGTACCCCTCTTGTAGCCATACTGACAGAGATTCTGAGATAGTGTCTCATTCCACTTTCTTGGAGCTTGATGCAGCCCATAAAGAGCTTTATCAAGCTTGTAGTCATAATCAGGATGATCTGGGTCTGCAAAGCCAGATGGTTTTTGACATACACCTCTTCATCAATCACCCATATAAAAATGCACACTTGACATCAAGTTGGTAGACCTTGAAGTCCTTGGATGCAGCAAACTCCAGGAATATCCTAACAGCATTAAGTCTTGCTATAGGAGCAAAGACATCAGTGTAATCAATTCCTTCTTCTTGTGTGTACCCTTGAACAACCAGTCTTGCCTTATTCTTGATGATAAGTCCTTTATCATCTTTCTTATTCCTAAACACCCATTTGATTCCTATGATAGTCTACCCTTGAAGAAGAGGGCATAGGCTCCAAACCTTTTGTTTTTGAATAAGAGGGCATAGGCTCCAAACCTTTTGTTTTTTGAATTAAAGCAGCTCCTCTTGTATTGCTTCAATCTAACTTCCATCATTCAAAGCCTGATAGACTTTCTTTGCTCTATCTCGGACAAGAAACAAGAGTATAGACAAACATTTTTATTATGGGTTTGTCCTCTTGTTCTCACCCCTTGTCAACATCTCCAATGATGTTTGTTGTCACACCCTCAAATCCGCGTGCGGGGTTTTACCCGCGAGACGCGTGACAAACCAGGATCTCAGTCATTAGTTACTTAGAATGAATCTACATGAACCAAAATTCAAATCAGAGTTTACTTTAAAAACTGTGGAAGCATTTAAATAACCAGAAGACCCAAAACAATGTAACATGTAAAGAAAATGCGCAAAGCATGCGCTCCCAATCATAATGCAAAGACCCAAGAATAACTGTTTAAAATAGACATAATCCAAAGTAGTATTTTAAACAATGCAGACAACCCAACAATGCTGACGTGTGCGTGTCCTAGGCAACTGGCAACCATAACCTGAGAATAGCATGCTAAACAAGTCAACATAATGGTTGGTGAATTCATGAGTTTGCGTTAAATAATAATCAGTAAAAGTTGTAAACATAAGCAGTGTATTGTAATAATAGCTAGTCTATACACAATTAGTAATAATCATAGTGATTTCACATTTGAAGCTGACTGTGTTACGTTTGCTGCCTCCTGCCACGACTTACCAGGTCGTGACAATGTTCATTAGGACAATATTGCACCCGTCTGACCTCGAGTCACACAGGTGGGGCTCGTCAGATCCAATAGTACTATCCAAAATTTCCCGCTAAGTAATTATTAACAAACCAAAGTGTGAGGACTTTCTATGGTAATCACCACTATATTAGACTATACACAACTCATAATGATAAAGCGTTTATAAATACCAGTATGCTATCTCAAAATCCACATGGTACATACCTTTAGATGTGTTTAGATGTGTTTAGCACTAAGATTCAACTTGTAGTACTTGATTAACACTTGAATTCGACTGGTTCTTGTCCTAGAAGTTGATTTCGCAAATGTGGGCGTGTGGTGAAGTGGTTTCGGCCAAGAGGGGGTGGGGATTAGGGTTTGGGTTTATTTTTGTTAATTATTAGTTTTGGGTAATTAACCTTAACCCCTTTTGTTTGTATTTTATAAAAACTAAGCTTTTTAAATCTTTTAAAAAGGTTTTTAACTAAATTAATAAACATATAACCTATTAATAACAATTTTATTCTATCTTTACTAAACACAAGACATACAGATTAATACACATGTTTCCACGTTACGCGATAAAATCCACAGTTAATACTTAAATCACGTAAACACCTAAGCATAATACAATAATTACATTATTGATTAGATTATTATTAGTTTGTCATTGTTAATTATTTTTAAGTCACCAACATTAACGACAACTAGTCTATGCTCACGACACGTGTATGCAAGACTTAATGGAACTAATAGAGTTTGGTAACGGAAAATTACCGGATGTCACATTATCCCATGTTGAAAGAATTTTCGTCCCGAAAATTGCGTTACATGGTTAGTTTCATCACTTCATCTGCAGGCATTGTCTTTTCATATAGTTGAGGAGAATTAAGCTTCATTTGATTCTTGACGTTTCCACGTGAATTCTGGTCCACGTCCCGAGTTCCAAAAAACTTTGACGTTGGGTATCTTGCTTTGCTTAAGTGTTTTCACCTCACGGTCCTCACCTCACTGTTTCTGCATTTTTTTTTAAAGCGTAACTGTTCATCCACTTGAACTTATTCTAGTGGTACGACCATAGTTTCGTCCGTTAAACACTTCTTTAGATTTGAAACATGGAACATGTCATGGATTCCACTTAGCAAATCAGGTAGGGCTAATCGATAGGCCACTGGACCTATTCTTTCCAATATCTCAAATGGTCCAGTGTATCTCGGATTTAGCTTTCCTCACTTGCCAAAACGAACTACGCCTTCCATGGAGAGACTTTTAATAAAACTTTGTCGCCAATCTAAAACTCTAAGGGTTTCCGTCGCTTGTCAGCATAACTCTTTTGTCTGTCTCGCGCTGCAGCCATATGGTTCCTTATCTGCACAATCTTCTCAGTTGTCTCTTGTATTAGCCCGGGACCCGTTAGCTGACTATCACCAATTTCAGCCCAGCAAACTGGTGATCTACATTTTCGCCCATATAAAGCTTCAAAAGGTGCTGCCTTTATGCTAGTATGATAACTGTTGTTATAAGAAAATTCCACCAATGGTAGGTGAACTTCCCTGTTATTCCTGAAGTCAATCACACAAGCATGTAGCATGTCCTCTAACGTCTGTATAGTACGCTCACTTTGACCATCTGTCTGTGGATGATAAGCAGTACTCATATCCAATCGGTACCCAAAGATTTCTGCAGTGATTGCCAGAAGTGCGATGTGAAACGAGCGTCGCAGTCAGAAATAATTGAGATCGGTACACCATGTCTTGAACGATCTCCTTCAGATAGAGTCGGGTTAATTTCTCCATCTTGTCTATTTCTTAATTGCTAGGAAATGAGCAGGCTTTGTTAACCGATCCACGATAACCCATATTGTGTCACAACTAGTAGAAGTGCGAGGTAACTTAGTGATAAAATCCATGGATATCTGATCCCACTTCCACCAGGATCTCAGATTGTTGTAGCAGACCAGACGGTTTCTGATACTCCACTTTCACCTTCGAGCAGGTCAGATACTTGCTCACATAAGTCGCTACATCCACCTTCATGTTAGGCCACCAGTAGTGCGCCTTCAAATCATAGTACATCTTGTCAGATCCAGGATGTATAGAGTACTTAGACTTGTATGCCTCGCTCATCACCAAGTCTCTCAGGTTTCCATGTAGAGGTACCAAAGTCTATCCATGAAGTAACGAATTCTATCATCTTTCACCTCTAATTGTTTATCCATTCAACGTAACGACTCAGACCCGATATTCTATGTTTTTAAAGCTTCTATATGTGCTTCCTTAACTTGTTCAGGTAGTTGGGAATTGATTATAAGCTGTATAGCTCGCACACGTCGAGGCTTAGCAGTCTCTTTCCTACTTAGCATGTCAGCAACTACATTTGCTTTCCCCGGATGATACCTGATAGCACAGTCACAGTCATTCAACAACTCTACTCAGTGCCTTTGCCTCATGTTCAGTTCCTTTTGCTTAAAGATATGTTGAAGACTCTTATGGTCGGTGTAGATAGTGCACTTGGTACCATACAAGTAATGTCTCCAAATATTTAAGGCAAAAAACCACCACACCCAATTCCAAGTCATGGTTAGTATAGTTCTCTCATGAACCTTTAGTTGTCTTGAGGCGTAAGCTATCACCTTATCTCGCTACATCAAGACACAACCCAATCCCTGAATTGAGGCGTCATAGTAGACTACGAAATCATCATTACTTTCCGGTAACGCCAATATCGGCGTGCTACACAGTTTCTGCTTCAACAACTGGAAAGCAGATTCCTGACTCACACTTCATTTGTATGCCGTTCCCTTGTGAGTCAAAGCTGTGAGAGGTTGTGCAATCTTAGAAAATCCTTCGATGAATCGTCGATAATACCATGCTAATCCAAGGAATTGTCGTATCTGCTCGACGTTTTGGGTACAGTCCAATTCTATTGCCTCAATCTTGGCAGGATCCACATGTATTCCCTTTTCATTAACAATGTGACCCAAGAATTGCACTTCACGTATCTAGAAATCACACTTAGAAAATTTCACGTACAGTTGTTCTTTTCTAAGCAGTTCTAAAATAAAAGTAAGTGCTCCTCATGCTCCTCCTCAGTCTTTGAATAGATCAATATATCAACGATAAATACAATGACAAATGATCAAGATAGGGTTTGCACCCACAATTCATGAGATCCATGAATACTGCTAGTGCATTTGTCAACCCAAATGCATGACCAAGAATTCGTAATGGCCATATCGTGTACGAAAAGCAGTCTTTGAGATGTCCCCTCTCGAACTCGCAGTTGATATACTTAGACCTCGGGTCAGTCTTAGAATAATAACTTGACCCTTGCAGCTAATCAAACAAATTGTCTATTCGAGGTAAGGGATATCTATTCTTGATTGTGACTTTGTTCAGTTCCCTATAGTCAATGCACATCCAAAATGTGCCATCTTTCTTCTTAACAAAGAGAACAGGGGCTCCCCAAGGTGATGTGCTAGGTCAAATAAAGCCCTTATCTAAAAGCTCCTGAAGTTGTGACGACAACTCCTGTAATTCGTTCGGTGCTAATTGAGGTGCCCTAGCAATCGGGGCTGCGCCAGGAGTCAACTCGATCTGGAATTCCACTTGATGGTGAGGTGGCAATATAGGAAGATCCTCTAGAAACACCTCTGGAAAATCACGTACTACGGGAATATCCTCCATCTTCCTTTCTTCCGGTTGCTTATCAGTGACGAGTGCCAATATGACCTTTCCTTAGTAACTTTTATGCCTTCATATACGAGATGACGCCTATCACTGCACCACTCTATCACCTCTGACTGTAAGGACTTCTTCACTAACAGGAATCTGTATGATCTTCTCGTGGCATATGACTTCCTCTTGCTTGTCGGAGAGCCAATCCATGCCTATCACTACGTCAAAACTTCCCAGCGTAACAGGCATAAGATCTATGGTGAATGTGTGATCAGCAAGTTCTATCTTGCAATCTATATGAATATGCGTTACATGAATCTGTTACCATCAGCTAAATCTACAGTGTATTTAGATTCTAAGGCTGTGGGCACGTCACTTAAAAAACTACAGAACTTTAAGGACATGAAACTTCTATCGGCTCCAGTATCGAATAGTACAGTAGCAAAACGTCCATTAACCGAAAATTTACCAGTAATAGTCGTAGGGTCGTTTAGGGCCTCACCTGATCTAATGACGAAGGCTCTTCCCTTGGCTCCATTATTGTTGTTTCAACTATTATTGCCATTCCCGTTGTTGTTGTTGTTGTTGCCGTTATTATTGTTGCCATGTTGTTGTTACCATTACCATTTCTCCTCAGTTAAGGACAGTTTCGCTTGTAATGACCTTCCTTTCCACATTCAAAACAACCTTTGGAGTTTCTTGAGGTTGTTGTGGCTTTTTCATTAGTTCACACGGTAGTCCTTAGCTGCGTGATCAATTTTACCACATCACACCTTCCCACGTGATGGTAGTTACACCGGTTGCACTTGGGGTGTTTACCGTCATAACCAATGGGTCCTTGACTGCTGGGAGTCGTCTGGTTGAAACTACGATTATTGTCGAACCTCTATTGCTACTACTAAATTGGCTGCTGTTGTTAAGGTCGAGGTTGACTGCTTGACGATGAGGCTTTGTTGCTGGAACCATCCCACTTTCTCTTGTTATCGGGCACCCTCGCCACAGCACCCCGCTTGGGTAGACGTCTCTGCTCCACCGCTTGATCAGTCAGCTTATGAGCTAACCAAATGGCTTGCTGAATAGTGGCGGGATTGGAAGCAATCACCATGCTTCGGATTTCAGGCACCAATCCCGGATGTAGTGCTGACCCTTTTGTGCATTTCATTCACCATCACCGGGCATAAAGTGGCTAGTTCGTGGGTCCGGGTGGTGTAGGCCTTGATTTTAGAGCCTTGCATCTTGAGCTGCCAGAACTCCATTTCCATCTTTTCCACTTTGTTACAAGGACAATATTCCTCAGTCATGATTTCCTTGAATTCAGCCTAAGGAAGATCATCGGCCATAGCCTGGCCCAGCATTTGGACCTGAGCGTTCCACCAGAAAGAGCCGTACCTTCCAGAGTCCCGGTGGCATACTTCACCTGATCAACAGGCGGGCAGTTACATTTAGTGAAGACAGACTCTGTCTTCTCGAACCACCGCACCAATCCTATAGCTCATTCTGTCCCGCTGTAGGTGTGTGGTTTGGAGTCCATAAAGGACTTGTAGGTACACAATGGTGGTCCTGTTTTGACACAACAAACATTGGTCAGATATCCTATACGGTTAACTAGGATAATTGGTTAACTTCCCATTGTTATTTACCTGCTGGCTGTCCGGCTGGGCAGCAGCCACCGCTGCCTGAATATGCTCATTTATTAAGGCAGCTAAGTCCACAGGCGTCATATTGCATCGCCTCCACAGCCTCTGTCGACACGTCCACGTCCACGCCCACGTCCACGTCCACATCCACCGGCGTCCATTTCACTTTACATTCACAAATACAATAATGAGTAACATCCAACATATTTATTTATAATTGAAGTACAGTATACAATAAGAAATAATGAATTCATCACAACATTTATAAAAAAATAATAACAAAGGTAAATAAATTGCAAACGAGTCATAAAATATTCATCAATGTCAAAATTTAAGTTTGTCAGTTAGGTAGGAAGCAATCCTTCACATATAGGTTTCAAAAGAAAGAAGCACTACATAGTCTAAGTCAGACAAAAGAAAATTAATCCACAATATCCGACCCATCGCTATCGTCCTCCATTTCTTCTGGTTCCTCCTCCTCCTCTGGGCTTCCTCAGGGTCCTCTGCCAGAGCAGGAGCTATAGCAATCTGGAGTGCTGCCAGTTGGCCCTCTAGAGTAGCAAGCCTAACATTTGTCATTCCTTCCGCTGCTCTAGTTCATTCACGCGTCCCGTAAGCACTCCTACGCGATCATCCATTGCATAGCACCCATTAAAGGTCTTCCCATGTTACTCCTCGAGAGCATCAACTTGTTGTCTTAGTTCTCGTACCTTGTGTTTCAGAGTATAATTCTCACCAGTGAGTTTCCTGACACGTTGCTGCTCGGTGTCCAGTGCAGCCACTAGTGCAGCAATAACGTGCTCTTGCAGAGCATCCATAGCAGGAAGTGTGAGAGATGGAGTGGATGTAGATGCCCTCATTCGCGGTCTGTTAGAGGCTACGGCGGTACCCGCTCCGGTATATCATATGCCGGATGCGAGTAGGATAGTAATCCCAATCTCGTGGAGCATCACGTTCTGGTATCACAAATGGTTGATCCCAATCAACTTCTTCAGAAGGGTAATAGTGTCGGGGCCATTCAGGTCCATTGTCCGGTACAGGTGAATAAGGAGGTGACTCGGACCTCGCGGGTCTCTTACCCAAGTCACGCGAGGATGATGCCATGCTACGAAGTACGTGATACGTATGCCAATGAGTATACAGTAAGGGGAGTAAATGACAAGTAACTAACAACTGTGCGGTTATAGTCTAGTGTGTGTATGTAACCTAGTTCCCTATAACCAATGGCTCTTATACCAATCTGTCACACCCTCAAAATCCACGTGTGGGGTCTTACTACGAGGCGCGTGACAACCAGGATCTCAGTCATTAGTTACTTAGAACGACTCTACATGAACCAAAATTCAAATCAGAGTTTACTTTAAAAACTGCAGAAACATTAAATAACCAGAAGGCCCAAAACAATGTAACATGTAACGAAAATGCACAAAAAATGCGCGCCCAATCGTAATGCAAAGACCCAAGCATAACTGTTTAAAATAGACATAATCCAAAGTAGTATTTTAAACAATGCAGACAACCCAACAATGCTGACGTGTGCGTGCTCCTAGGCAACTGGCAACCTTAACCTGAGAATAGCATACTAAACAAGTCAATACAATGTTTGGTGAATTCATGAGTTTGCGTTAAATAATAATCAGTAATAGTTGTAAAACATAAGCAGTGTATTGTAATAGATAGCTAGTCTATACATAATTAGTAATAATCATAGTGATTTCGTGTTTGAAGCTGACTGTGTTACGTTTGTGTTGCTTCCTGCCACGACTTACCCGGTCGTGACAATGTTCATTAGGACAATATTGCACCCGTCTGACCTCGACTCACACAGGTGGGGCTCATCAGACCCAGTAGTACTACCCAAAATTTCCGGCTAAGTAGTATTAACAAACCGAAAGTGTGAGGACTTTCCATGGTAATTTGCACTGTATTAAGACAATACACAACTCATAATGATAAAGCGTTTATAAATACTAGTATGCTATCTCCCCCAAAAGAGATTATGTAAAAAGTGGGTCATGAACTCACCTGATGCGCCTAAAGAATACTTAAAGCTTAAGTTGACAAGAACAAGTGGAAAGACAACCTTCAGAGGTTACCTAGAACACACGAGTACATAAGTATGTGTATACATAAATCATAATGAAACCCTAAGTGCTCTACAACCAAAGGACTCAAATTAGTTGAAATATAGTTTAATCAAGTATGACAACTTAACATACAAGAGTATCATACAAATTATCCACGTGTATCACATTATCAACCCAAGTTCTACCTAGGTCATCATAGCACATTAGATCATCATACAACTCATGCAAATCTCTAACAAAAAACATGTTCTACACAGATATATATACATCACAACCAAAAGAATTCATATGTGAAGTCTAATCCAATCCTAAACATGATCTCCTAATCGTTAACCATAATTCATGATCATATATGATCACCAAAACCTATACTCCTTACATGATTAACCAAGCATCCATACAACTCAATTAACACATTCTATCACATCAAACATCAACAACAATCATTCTAACATGATCCTAACATCACAAGCATGCCCAATTCATCATATCCAATGTTCTACAAAAATAAAGTTTCCCTTTTAGGAAAGCACATCCCAAATTCATCAAACTCACATTGTATTCATGAATTCATTATTAATATACCAATTCAAGCTTATAACAACATCTAGACATGATCAACAATATCTAAACATCATGATTCATCAATCATCATGAACAAAAGTTTCCAATTTTGGCAAGGTATGAACTAGCCTACATCATGCATAGATTTCTTGCACCAAAATCATTATCTAATACCCATGAATCATTATCAAGCATATTACATCACCAATTCATTATAATTCATCAACATTCAACATCAAAAGTTTCTACTTTTGGCAAACTATGAACTACAACATTCATTCTCAGGTTTCTAGCATCCATATCATCAATTTAACATTCATATATCATCACAAACACTTCAACAACATCAATTTCATCATCTTGAAAGTTCCCCAAATCAAAAGTTTCTAGTTTGACCTAATATGACCTAGAACATCAAAATCCACATCAATACTTGCAATTAACACCTAATCTAGCATCAATACAACAAGACTAACATGGAATCATCATCAATTTCGAATTATATTCAAGGATTTTTGAATTAGGTTCTTCAGGAGCCTAGAAATCACAAAATCCACATGGTACATACCTTTAGATGTGTTTAGATGATGATTAGCACTAAGAATCAACTTGTAGTACTTGATTAGCACTTGAATTCGACTTGTTCTTGTCCTAGAAGCTTGATTTCACAAATGGGGGGTGTGGTGAAGTGGTTTTGGCCGAATGAGGGGGTGGGGATTAGGGTTTGGGTTTATTTTTATTAATTATTAGTTTTAGGTAATTACCCTTAACCCCTTTTATTTGTATTTTATAAAAACTAAGCTTTTTAAATCTTTTCAAAAGGTTTTTAACTAAATTAATAAATATATTACCTAATAATAACAATTATATATTCTATCTTTACTAAACACAAGACATGCAGATTAATACAAATGTTTCCACGTTACGCGATAAAATCCACAGTTAATACTTAAATTGCGTAAACACATAAGCATAATACAATAATTATATTATTGATTAGATTATTATTACTTTGTCATTGTTAATTATTTTTAAGTAACCAACGTTAAACGACACTAGTGTGTGCTCACGACACGTGTATGCAATACTTAACAGAACTAACGATAATGGAAAATTACCGGATGTCACATTTGTGGTGGGGTGTGACTTGTGGATCCTAACAAGTTGATTAGACAGATCTAAATTTGAGAAGTTTAAATATGGAAATGAAATGTCTCCCACCACATCAGCACACTTATCAAGAGAAGCTTGATTAAACGAGTGTGTGCCATCATTGATATTATCTTCAATAAAGTAGTTGTCAGCATAAATAAATTCTTGATCACTGTCACCACCACTATGTCCTCCTACATTTGAAGTTCCTTTATTTGTGTTTTGTGCCTCTAAGATGGAATTTCAGGTACTTCAGATGTATCAGCTTGATTTGCATTGTTGTGCTGATAGGAACTTCACTTGCAGGGTAGTTACAACTAGAACTGAAGTAGTATTATTGCTTGGGCTTCTCAGCTCAAATCTTAGTTAAGGATATTCTGTTCATGTATTATTTGTAGATCCTGAAACATCTTCACAAGATTTGTTTAAACAAATAGTAACTAAATCAAGATCAAATAGCCATTCAGGACTAGAACCTTTCACACAGGGAGTGTGCTCATTGAAGATCACATTTGCTAATTATTCAACTACTCTAGTTCTAAGATTGTATACTGTATAAGCCTTAGCTTGGAAAGAGTATCCAATAAAGTTTCCATCATCTGATTTCTCAGCAAATTTGGCTACTTGATCTTTGGTATTCAAGATGGTGTAGGGACATCCAAATGATCTGAGAAAACCAATGAAAGGTCTTCTTTTGTGCTGCAGTTCATAAGTAGTCTTACCATGAGTCTTGACTACTAAAACTCTGTTCTACAGATAGCAGGCAGTGTTAAATGCCTTGCCTAGAAGGTGATGGGTAGTTTAGAGTCAAACAATATGGTTCTTGCAGCTTCAATTAGTGTCCTGTTTCTCCTCACAGCAACACCATTTTGCTAAGGAGTCCTGGGAGCACTATATTGTCTTGTAATACCCTTTTATTCACAAAATCTGTCAAGGATTTGGTTCTTGAATTCAGTTCCTTGATCACATCTTATGATTTTGACCCAGTGATCACTTTGATTCTCAATTTTAGCATGAAGTTTTTGAAGATCTCAGGAGTCTCATCCTTAGTTCTAAGGAAGAAAACCTAAGTGATTTTGTGAAATCATGTGTGATCATTAAGCAGTATCAGGTCCTTCCTAGACTCATTACACTGGTGGGGCCAAAGAGATCCATTTATAATAAGTATAGGGGAGAGTAGTGATAGAGTTCTTTTCCTTTGCATGTGAGACACCAAGTGTTGTTTCCCTTTCAGGTATGCAACACAGTGATCATCACTTGTAAACTCTTTCTTTGGCATTCCAGTTACCAAATCATCTAATTAACTTATTCATGTTCTTAAATTTTACATGGCATATTCTTTTATGTCAAAGGAAAGAATCATCACCAGTTGCTTTAAATAGAAAGCAAGAGACTTTTCCTGAGGAGATGTTTCCTGTAAATCCATCTTGTACATGTTCCTTTTCCGGGTGCTCTAAGCAGAATATCCTCTTGAGGAATGACCACCCTGAGCTTGAGAACAATGCTCTCATGCTCATTGAAGAGCATGTTATGTCTTTGGTCACTAAATTAGGATATACTCAAAATTATACCCAAGCTCCTTAACAAAGTTTACCTTTTCAATGCTGAGCTTACCATTTATGACCCTGCCCCTTCCTGCAATGTAACCTTCAGCATCTCCTCCAAAAGCAACTGGCCCTCTATCAATTCTTTCAAAGTTTTAAAGCAAAGAGCCATTGCCTGTCATGTGCCTAGAACAACCACTATCAATAATACATACATTCTTCTTGGTCTTCAGTTGTTTCTGTATAATAAAAGAGAGTTAGTTACATTTGGAAACCCAAGCCTTATTGGTCTTGGGTTCTTCAAAATGAACTAAAGATAATGCAACAGTAATTGATCCTATACTGATACTTCGGATATCATTTGTTGTTGTTAATGATAAACTTTCAGTCACATTTGTTGTTGTTAATGATAAACTTTCAGTCACATGGTCTTCCTTATCTTCCACACCATCTTTGGAAGATTAGACTTGACCTTCAAAGCTTCAAAAATTTTTACAACTTTGGAAGTTTTGGATACTGATCATTCGGAAGATCTTTCTTTCACTAAAACAAGCTTCAGTGCTTCGGAAGCATTCCTTTCCTCCAAGACCAAATTTACTTCCGAAGGTAATTTTTCACTTGTCTTCATCTTCATTTAAAGCTTCTGAAGAAAATAGATTTCTTCCGAAGCTTTCTTCTTCTTGCTTGTAAGGCCCTGATCCCAAGAAGCCCCATAGTTGGTCATTCATGCATGAGATCAATTTAAAACATCTACGTAAGTAGATATTGCAGCGGAAATTTCTTTAAATCAAGTTCGTCATGACATAATAAAAGAAATTCATTAACATTGTCTTAAGTGAACAAATTTAAAAGGAGTATTTAACAATCTTCTGAATTAGGGATGCCAGTCTATGGTTTCATAAAAGCTTTAGATACATGCTCCCATCCCTCTAAGCCTTATACCTCACCTGTCAAACTAATATGCATACAACAGTCAGTTTCTCCGAGTGAATTCTAGGTTTACTTCATTAACTAACTTTAGTAAGATATATTAGCTTTACCCTTCGAAAGTAATCATCACATTACAAAAAATTAGTATACACAGATCATTACTTTATCAATACTTTATTATTAAGACTTTCGCTTAATTATTAACTATTACTCTTCTTTACTCGTCAATTCCTAGTCACTATCGGTGCCTATAATAAACACAGGACTTTACCGACATGCCGATTCAGGTCTTACTGTTATACCCAAACAAGCCATTATTGTCATGCCAATTCAAGCCTTACTGACCTGCCTGCTCGATCCTTTACTCTTCTGACATGCCAATCCAGGCCTTACTGTCATGAGGGCACAATAAATGCAACCCTCCTCTGTCATTTGCTTGTAAAGCTTACTCAAGGTACACGTTATGGGCCCATAATATTCTTTAAGTTTCACTTACATATTTAGTTATACATATACTTTACATGAAAAGAATAAACTCTTAGTCTATACCTTCACATTTCATCAACAATGAGAAATAAACCATATAATCGACCCTTCGTGGGACAGCGGGGGTTAGGGGGGCGGCAGCCCCTGATAGCGGAGTTCTAGGGGTAGCGCCCCTAGTGGGGTCCAGGGGCAACGCCCCTGGCTGGGGCCATGCTGCCAGGTCAGCGTGAAAAATTTTGTTATAGGAAAATTCATTTCTTGTTAAAGCCTCTTAAAATCTTTGCCTTGAAAATCTTACATTTACTATGCATATTAGCCCTAAAACATAGAAAACTTGTAAATAAGGGGATCTAGAACTCACATGGTCAAAGTAAATGGTTTTTTCGTCTAATTTTCTAGGCTAAATTCGCACTACACAGCCTGCACATAAGTTAACACTCAAATGCAATTTCGCTGCTAGTTTCGCTGGCGGTATCGCTGCCAGCTTCGCCCAGCAGTTTTGCTGCCAGCTTCACCCAGCAGTTTCCCACGCCAGTTTCACTGCCAGGTGCGCCCAACGTTCGTTGCAATTTCCTAGGTTCACAAGTTCTGCTGGTCAACCTGGGTATTAGCGAAATTATCAGTGAAACTGTAGTTTTGCTGCTGGAAGAGCCCATAGTTTCGCTGATCGGGCTCACAGTTTCGCTGGACGTATAACAATGATGAACCAGTCCCTTTTTAACCCAAAATCTTAAAATTTACTTCCAAATCCTTGTTTTATCATCCATGAAACTATATCTAATCTTTTTACACGTTTTCATATGTAAAAATGTGACCTTTATGTGATCCTTTGAAAACTTTGAACCTAAAACCCTAGAAATCCGGATCTGTTCTAAAAAGGATGTCTGGGGGATGATTGTTACCTGAAATTCTTACTACTCCTTCATTGTTTGATGCCCCAACACTCAGATCTTCAACTCTCAATCCATTCAGTCATGTTGAATCTTGTAAGTATGTCTTGTACATGCTTTGACTGAATTATGAAGATACCAGTGTCAACTTGCTTCACTTGAATTCCTAGAAAGAAATTGAGTTCCCCTATGGCCCTCATTTCAAATCTATTCTTCATCAGCTTCTCAAAGTCTTTGCAGAGCTTCGTATTAGTTGACCCAAAGATAATGTCATCTACATATATTTGAACCAGCATCAAGCCATTTCCTATTCCTTTGATGAAGAGAGTTTCATCTATAGTATCCCTCTTGTAGCCATGCTGACAGAGATATTGAAATAGTGTCTCATACCACTTTCTTGGAGCTTGGTGCAGCCCATAAAGAGCTTTATCAAGCTTGCAGACATAATCAAGAAGATCTGGGTCTGTAAAGCTAGGAGGATGTTTGACATACACCTCTTCATCAATCACCCATATAAAAATGCACACTGGACATCAATTTGGTAGACCTTGAAGTCCTTGGATGCAGCAAACGTCAGGAATATCCTAACAGCTTCATGTCTTGCTACAGGAGCCAAGACATCAGTGTAATCATTCATTCTTCTTGTGTGTGCTCTTGAACAACCAGCCTTGCCTTGTCTTGATGACAAGTCTTCTATCATCTTTCTTATTCCTAAACACCTACTTGGTTCCTATGATAGTCTTCCCTTGAGGAAGAGGACATAGGTTCTAAACCTTTTGTCTTTGAATTGAAGCAGCTCTTCTTGCATTGTTTCAACCCAACTTCTATCCTTTAAAGCCTTATTTACTTTCTTTGGCGCTATCTGGGACAAAAAACAAGAGTATAGAGAAACATTTTTGTCATGGGTTTGTCCTATGTTCTCGCCCCCTTTTCAACATCTCCAATGATGTTTGTGGTAGGGTGTGACTTGTGGATCCTAAGTTGAGGGATCACAGTAAGTTAATTAGACAGATCTGAATTTAGGAAGTTTAGATCTGGCAGTGAAATGTCTCTTACCACATCAACACACTTATCAAGAGAAGCTTGATCCAATGAGTGTGTGACATCATTGATATTATATTCAATGGAGTGGTTATTAGCATCAAGAAATTCCTAATCACTGTCACCACCACCATTTCCTCCAACATTTGAAGCACATTCATTTGTGTTTTATGCCTCTGAGATGGAATTTTCAAGCACCTCATATGTATGAGCTTGATTTGTCATTGTTGTACTGATAGGAACTTCATTTACAGGGTTAGTTACCACTGGAATTTCAAGCACCTTAAATGTATCAGTCTGATTTGTCTTGGGTCAGGATCTTCTGTTGATGGACGACCTGTAGATCCTGAAACACTCTGACATGATTTGTTAAAATAGTTAGTAACTAAATCAAGATTAAATAGCCAGCTAGGACCAGAACCTTTCACACAAGTAGTATGCTCATTAAAGATCACATTGACTGATTCTTCAACTACTCTAGTTATGAGATTGTATACTCTATAAGCCTTAGCTTGGGAAGAGTATCCAATAAAATGTCCATCATATGATTTCTCAGCAAACTTAGCTACTTGATCTTTTGTATTCAAGATAGTGCAAGGACATCCAAATGATCTATGAAAACTAATAAAAGGTCTTCTTTTGTGCCACAGTTCATAAGGAGTCTTACCATGAGTCTTGAATACTAAAACTATGTTCGCACATAGCAGACAATGTTGATTGCCTCTGCCCAGAAGGTGATGGGCAGTTTAGAGTCAGACAACATGGTTCTTGTAGCTTCAATAAGTGTCTGTTTTCCTCTTATAACATCCGGATATTTTCCTTAAAGCCGACGGAAGAAGAAAAGAAATAAAGTCCAAAGTCGGGGGACCAAACTCTCCAAAACGCGAGAAGTTCGGAAGAGAAGGAGAATAGAGGGGAGGACAGTCCACACCCTCCCTACATCTCCCAAAAGTCAGCCAAGAGAGAAGAAAGAAAGAGAGAGAAAAGGGAGAAGAGAAGAAGAAAGCTTGGTTCGAGTGTGCAAAATCGTCGTGTAGCGGGACTAGACGAAGTTCTTCTTCTTCTTGTAGTTTGTGTGAGTTCTAGGACCCCTATTTTACTCGTTTTCAACTGATTGAGGCGGAACATATAGTAATATACGTTCCCGTTTGTGTATGTGTATGTGTTGACCATTGGGGTGATTGTGTGTGTGATGCGTTTGGAGTTGTTTTCGAGCTTGTGTGTGCTTGAATGGTGTTGTAGTATGCATTCCTAAGGTTTAGGATGGTTGATTTGGGCTTAGAATGGGTTTGGATGAGCTTGGAGGTCGAAAATGGCAGATTGGGTTCGGGATGAACTGCATTATGCACCAGCTAGGGCCAGGCGACCGACTGAAGGCCATACAGCCGACTGGAGTGCGATTGAAGTCCATTCACATGACTGAGGCTCAGTCACACAACTGGAGGGCCAGTCGCATGGGGAGTCATGCGACTGAGAGCCCAGTCGCATAGGTACTCATCCGCATTAAGTTCATCCGCATGAGGTCCATTCACATAAGGTCCACTCGCATAGTGTTCAACCGCATGAGGTCCATTCGCACGATTGGGTGTCCATCCGCATCGATGCCCATTCGTATAGGTCGATTCGCATGATGTTCAGTCGCATGGAGGCCATGCAACAGAAGGGTGCCCATACGCCCAAATAGGGCTGTTGTACCTGAGGAAAAGCATAGATTAATTACTGACTTTTGGGGGGAAGTGTAGATGTAAGTTTTGACGTGGAAGCTCCCGTAAGTACATGTAAGATGACCGTTGAGGTCTTAGAAGTTATGTTGGGCATGATGATGATGATATTACATGTTTATGCATGATGTATGTTATGTACGTATGATGTTGCCCTGTATGATGATGACTACGTATGTTGATGTTCCTTATTATGATGTATGTTTATCTTTCCCGTGGCTTTACATGTTATGTTAATGAATGAAACAAAGTATTATGTAACGTAAAGTGGAAGATAATGAAAGAGGAACATAATGAATGAATGCATGCATTAACAAATGAAAGAATGAATGTAAGAAAGGCTTGCAAGCAAATGTATGGAGGTGCACACCCAATGAAGGTGTTAGCTCAACGGTGTGCGGGTTAGCTACCCTGGAGGATGCACACTGGGGTCCAATCCTTGCGATTGACCATATGTATGGGATCCTTGCCGCTTGCCCTAGGTGACCGGATCAGCTTCATGCACAATGTTCGTGACTTAAATACCACAGGTCTAGCATCAGCTTTATGCACAATGTTCGGGTATAGCATATGGCATTGATCCAAATGAAAGAGGAAAGATAGGTGATGAATGTACTTACCCTAGGTACTGGAGCCAGCTCTGTGCCCAATGTTCGAGGTCTATGAAAGACCTCAGGCTCAGTTACCCGCTTCGTACACAATGTTCGGGGTATTGTACATGTCATCGAAAGTAATGAACGTACGAATGAATGTAATGAATGTATGAATGAAAGTAAGGAATGTACGAATGAAATTAAGGATTTATGAATGAATGTGAACGAAAGTAATGAATGTGAATGTTAACAATGTACGTTAAATGAACGAAAGTTAACAAACGATGATGAAGATAATAATAATATTATCTATGTGTACGTATGATGCATGATCGCATGAAAGTAAGAGACGGTTTTAAATGAAAGTAAAGTATTATATTATAAAACTAGAACTCACTCAGCAATGCTAAATTTTATGTGTTTCTAGTTGGTAGGTAAGGTTGCTGGGATGGCACGAGGCGGCTACTCAGCTCTTTTTGGATGGCATCCATTTATATAAAGCTTTTGTGATGTAATGCAACAATATATATTTTTGTAACTGACTAACGATGTATTATTTTGTAAAGCTTTTATAATGAAATGAGATGTCTTTTTGATAGTTTCCGCTGCAATGTTTATAATGTTAATGAAATTATATGTTTTATGCGCAATGAATGACCAACTGTGAGGTGCCCGGGAACGGAGCTTACACCTCTCAGCAACACCGTTTTGCTGAGGAGTCCTGGGAGCACTATATTGTCTTGTAATACCCTTTTATTACAAATGTGTCAAGGATTTAGTTCTTGAATTCAGTTCCTTGATCATATCTTATGATCTTGACCTTATGATCAGTTTGATTCTCAAATTTTAGAATGAAGTTCTTCAAGATCCTAGGAATCTCATCCTTAGTTCTAAGGAAGAAAACCCAAGTGAATCTTGTGAAATCATCTATGATCACTAAACAGTATGAGATCCTTCCTAAACTCATTATACTGATGGGGCCAAAGAGATCCATGTGTAATAAGTGTAGAGGAGTAGTGATAGAGTTCCTTTCCTTTGGCCTGTGAGACAGCAAGCGTTGTTTCCCTTTCAGACATGCAACATAATGATCATCACTTGTAATAATTAACTTATTCATGTTCTTAAAGTTTACATGACATATTCTTTTATGCTAAAGGAAAGCTCATCACTATTTGCTTTAGATAAAAAGCAAGAAACTTCTCCTGAAGGAGATGTTTCCTACAAATCCATCTTGTACATGCTCCCTTTCCAGGGTGCTCTAAGCAGGATATGCTCTTAAGAAATGATCACTCAGGCTTGAGAACAATGCACTCATGCTTAGTGAAGAGCATGTTATGTCTCTGATTATAAAATTAGGATACCCTCAGTAAATTGTACTAAAGCTTCTTAACAAATTTCACCTTCTTAATACTGAGCTTATCATGTGTGACCCTGCCCTTCTTGTAATGTAACCTCCAGCATCTCTTCAAAAGCAAATGGCCATCTATCAATTTCATAAAGTTTGAAGCAAAGAGCCATTGTATGACGTGTGCCTGGAACAGCCACTTTCAATAATCCATATATTCTTCTTAGTCTTCAGTTGTTCTTGCACAATAAAAGAGAGTTAGTTACATTTGAAAACCCAAGCCTTATTGGTCTTGGCTCTTTAAAATGAACTAAAGACAATGCAACAGTAATTTATCCTATGCTAAGACTTTGGGGATCATTTGCTGTTGTTAGTTAAGAACTCTCAATCATATGGTCTTCCTTTATCTTCTACACCATCATTGGAATATTAGACTTGACCTTCAATACTTTGAAAATTTTTACAACTTCAGAAGTTTTGGAGATTGACCCTTTGGAAGATCTTGCTTTCACTGCAGCAAGCTTCAGTGCTTCAGAAGCATTTCTATCTTCCGAGACCAAAATATTTTCCGAAGGAAAGTTTTCACTTGTCTTCATTTTCATTATGAAGCTTCTGATAGAAACACAACTTTCTTTCAAAGCTTTCTTCTTCTTGTTCATCTTAAAAGTTTTCTTCCTTTTTATGTTGACACTATTTTTAGGATTGTAGAAGCAATCCTTAGCAAGATGAGAAGTAATACCACACATAATGCAGTCCATTTGCTTTCTTCTAAGGGTCTTCTTGTGAATGGAAGAACTGAGTTTGATCACTTTTCATCTCCATCCCATCTTTTAGATGTTGTAGCAAGCCTCCTAGGGTGAAGCTTGCCTTTGGAGGTGGATGGTTCATGCTGTGTAGCAGTGTAACACATCTGATCAGCCTTCATTGCTTCACAGGGATGAATTGGGTATGAACTTTAACTCTTGGTACTAGAGTTCAAAATTGTATTCATAGTCTTCACCACTTCAAAACCTGCAGAGATAAAAACTTGTTTCTACTTGAAGTTGAAGGTGACCTTGATCTCTTGAGCTCTCTTTGATCTCCTTTTAGCTGCTCGGGTCAAATTCTTCCTTTTTAACTTTGTCATCCCTAATTTCTTTCTCTCTTAGGAGAATAGTGACCCTTGTTAGGAAGATCTTCTTCACTCTTCTCAGATCTATCCTTCACTATATTCTCTTCATCCTCTTCATCACTAGGATCTATGGATGGAAGTTTATCTTGACTAGTTCTACACCTGGGAGATCTTACAGACAATAGAGTGTATGGAGGAGCTATCTCACTAGATCCCAGTCCCTGTTTGTTTTGATAACATACTTTGACATGCAGGGATGAGGATATTATGTTCTTGAAGGTCTCTTCTTCAAGAACTTGTTTCTCTATCTTGGTTTTGCTGATCACAAGCTTAGCCTGGCACTCAGTTAACTTAGTGATGAGATGTAGTTGGTATGCTCATGTTTAAGAGTTGACATGGTTTTCTTTAAGTCTTCTATCTTTAACTTATACTCATTTTCAGCTCTTTTGAAATCATATTTAAAGATGTTCAAGGACTTAAGATCAGATCTCATCTCTAAGTTATAGGACCTATATCTATTTACTTTAGCAATGCACTCTTGGAGTACAAAGATGTTCCAATACCTTGGCTTCATCAAGATCTGCCATCAGTGCTTGGGTTGGAGACACATCATCGACCTGGAAGCTCCAATCAAAGCATCCTTCTTCAACAGCAACTGCAGCTTACTGCTTGGGATTCTCAGTATGTGGAGCTCCCTTAGTGGAGTTGGCTTGGGTTGTGATTGGCCTCTATTTGTCCTAAGTTCCTTCCACTCCCTAGCAAAGTGTCCCATCTGGTTACAATTGTAACACTTCACTTTGCTTTTGTTCAACCTAAACTTTCTATTGGATACATTGCTAGGAAACTTTCTTCATATCCTCTTGTAGAATTTCTTGGCTCTATGAATGAGAAGAGACCTTTATTGAACTATCTCTATGTATTCCAGATCATCTGGATGGATAGATTCCAAATCTTCAATGGTGAAGAGGAAGTTGCATGTACTTTCATCATGAGACATAAGGGCTTATGATGAGCTTGTCTCTTGAATAGGCTTCCTTAGATGTAGCTCTTCCTATGTCTCTAGGAAGGTGGTGAAAGGGCCCTTTGTTGAGTTATAAGGGTAATCAATAAGATGATGTTGTGGTTCTCTACAATCCCTTTCAACCACATCCAGGGCAGAACTCTATTGATTGCTAGAGTTGCTAGATGGATTTTGCATGTTCATCTCCATCTGGTAACCACTGAGTATGCCATATAACTTAATGAGAGTGAGGGTCTTGAGATTTTCAGTCCTCTTAATTACCACAGTAGTGTTTCCATTGTCTAGGAAGGGAGGACATGAACTTCCTCACAATATCCCTGTTCTCCAGTTTTACTCCAACATCCACAAGTGTCCACAATCTTAACATACCTGAAGTATTGTTGAGTCATGGTTTTATCTGTTTTGAATGTGAAATTCTTAAACTGCTGCTTTAGATGGTCTTTCTTGTTTTCTTTGGCTTCAGTAGACCCTTCATACATCAAGTTTAGTGCATCCCAGAGCTGCTTGGTAGTTTTGCACTTCTTGAAGCCTCTGTAGATGGCATTTGGAAGAGCTGTTTGGAGGGCAGTCATCGCTTTTTGATCTACATCTATTCTTTCTCTATCTTCTTCAGAGTATTCAGCTATTTCCTTTGGGATCATGCCACCTCCAGCAGCAGCTAAAGAGGTGCATGGAATGTAAGGTCCTGAGGTAACAGTCTCCCACATCCTGTGTCTTGTGACTTGATTAAGCGTTCCATTATTAGACACCAAGTATTAAATCATCAGGAGTGATCAGTGGGGACTTTACCATAGTACCAGTTTCCATATCAGACTTAGAGGCTACCATTTGAAATATTAAGTGTTTTGTGATAACTGAGAAGATTTAAGATGGTGAGATTTTACAATCAAGACCCTGGAATGCTCTGATACCAATTGCAGGACCGGTTAAGGGGGGTCAATATAATCAGTCTCACAATGAGAAGAGTGTTAGAACACTTAACAATCAAATAGGGAGCCAGATTTAAGAACTAGATGTAAAGAACACAAGTAAACAAGGAGACAGAACTTAAGAACAATATATATGCTTCTCAAGAATGTTGTATATTAATCTCAATTTCTTTACAAGTGTTACAATGCATAAATAAGATACAAGACCATGAGATACTTTATACTATACTCTATAATCGGCTTACTTGGAAAGCTAGTTGGAACATTGAAAGACAACAAAATCAATAAAGAGTCAAAAGGCAGATTGTCTTTTGATTAGTGATTATGACATGTCATAACTCACTACTAATATATTACAAAAAGGATAAAGTACATAAAGTACAAAGTTATAGACTCAAGACCTTAATGTACAGTTACAAAAGCATGGACCTTTTTACCAACTCTTGCAAGTTGGTGAGTCTTCAGAGTTGCAGCAGAAAGTGGGTCAACTTTATGCAAAAGTACATCCGGGAAAAGCATATTCTCCTCTGTCTTCGGAAGAAATCAGTCTTACTTCATTTGATTTCGAAAAACTTTGTCCTTAAAGCTTCGGAAGACTTCTTCTTTTGGTTTCGGAAGATTTGGTCTTTAGCTTCGAAAGATTTTACACTTAGAATATTTTTTCTTCAGAGTGTAAAACTTTCAAATTAATTTCTACCTTGTACTTAGTGCATGCATGCAGGAAGCCCTGGTTGCTTTGGTTGCATCAGCCTTCTTATATAACCTTATAAAATTCCATCGACCGCCCATCCCCAACCTACACCATCAACGACCCTTGCCGACCTCGCTGACCGACACCGACCCAGACCGCCGCCTACAAACGCCCGTCTCCACCAACCACGCCCGCGGCTGACTATCAACTGTTGGTTCTTGTCTTCAAGCATGATCGGTTGGTGACAGCGGTGGGGTACGGTCGATTTTCGGCAACGTGCGCGGTTGGTGGTCACGGTTGATTGTCAGCGGTGATGACGCCGACAGTCATTCGTATGAAGCGCCGATGATCGGTAGTCATGGAGGTGGTGGCGGTTTACAGTGGGTGATAAATTCCAATTATTTTATAAGTGTGTTGTCACTAAAAATGCATTTGGAAGTTAAATTCCCTCTATAGATTTCAATTCCCTTGAATTCCAATTATTGAGAAATATTGAATTCCAAATGTTATTCCTTCTAATTACAATTTCAATTCCAAGTACAACGAATTTCGCAAACCAAACGGCCCCTTAGGTTCAACTCCTTCCATCCACTTTCTTTTTCAATGAAACACACACACCCAATCATTTTTTCTCTATCGAAAAACACACACACTCTCTGTAATGTAAGATTTAACTTAAGTTCTCTTTTAGTTAATATTTAATATTTGTAATTAATTAAAAAACTTATATACTTCTGAAGTGTAAATAATTTAATTAATTTTTTCTATATTACTTAATTTCTTTGGTACTAACATTGCAGGAGCGGTTATGGTTATACAACAGTTTTTCATGTTAGACAGTACAACAAACTAACAAAAGAACGAAGAACAAAAGTAAGAACACACAAGAACAAATAGATTGGTTTTTAAGGATGTTGTATATTTCTCTCAGGTGTTTTATAATTGTTACAAGGCTTAGTCCAAAGACTGGTATATGCGATACTTTATACTACAACCTACAGTCGACCATACTTTGAACGCCAGCTGGACACTAATCTAGACAACAAGATCAATATAAAATCAAAAGGCAGATTGTCTTTTGACAAGTGATTATCATATGCCATAGTCACATCCTGATATATTACAAAAAAATAGAAGTACAAGAGTGGAAGTTACAGACACAGACATCATAATGTACAGTTGACAAAAATAAGGAGATAAATACCAACTTGTATAAATTGGTGAGTCTTTAGAGCTGAAAGTGAAAAGTTGTTCAACTTTTGTCAAAATTATGTTAGGGACACATGTCTTCAAAGTATTCGAAAGAAATCAGTCTTCAAGCTTCAAAATACTTTGTATTCAGGCTTCGGAAGGCTTGATCTTTGGATTCAGAAGATTTATTTCTTTGGCTTCAGAAGATTTGACACTTAGTAAATTTTTCTTTATGTATGATCAAATCTTCCGAAGTCTTATACTTCAATTGCATGCTGAGAAATATTTGATTACCATCAGCATTTAAGATAACTCTTACAAACTTCTTTAATGAATTATTGTTTGTAATGTTAAGTCTTGTTTAGATCACACCATGCTGGTCATAATACACTTTTTTATCTACGTTTCGGTCTCCGAAACCAAGCTGTCGCAGCTTCATACGTCATTTTTTATACTTAACCATATTAATGTCACTGTCAAAACACGCATAATAAAGTGAGCAACCTTTCCTTTAATCATATGCTAGTGACTTCTAAGGTTTTGAGCATTTCTTGGAATTTAAGGGTTCTCCACATTATAATGTTGTTCTATCATCCCTCAATATGTATGTTGGTTTGATTGTTGGCAATTATTGGGTCTTCTAGAATTGGCTAAATAAGCCATGGCCAACAACACTTCGTCATCAGCTGCCCATTTGATACGAACAAACTTCTCAGCGTTTTCTTTTATTTACATTTTCCTTTCCCTTTCTTCTTTGTTGGTGTTTTTTTGGGCGACGAAAGTGCTTCATCAATTAGGTGTTCATTATGTGATTGTGATTGCGATTGCTGAAGATATGGGAATCCATCAGGTTGTGGGAATTGGGAGAACCCAGGGTGTTGATATTGTGATAACGTAGGTTGCTGATGTGGGTATTTTTCATTGGTTTCATCATTTCACATTTATATGAAAGAGAATGAAACTCTTAGATCCATTGAAAATTGAATTTTGAATTGTGTTTAAAAAAGAGTTAGAATGTTAAAAAGAAGATGAAGTGTGATTTGAGAAAAATTCTCAAGTGAATAAAACATATTTAGAATAGGTAAGCTAGCCGTATGAACAAAAAAAAAAGCAGTCGTCAGAAAAAAGACAAAAACTAACCGTTATGAAAAAAATAAAAAAAAAATAGCCGTTAGAAAAAAAAAAACTAGTCGTTATGAAAATAACAAAAAAGTAGCCGTTGTGAATAAAACAAAAAAATAAAAATCTAAAATAACAAACTCTAATTAATTAGTTTAGTATTGTGATATAAAAATTTAATTTTTTTATTTGATTAACACATTTAATTAAAATATTATATTTAAATTATTATTTTAATCAAAAGATTTTATAATTTTCTAATTAGAAACATTTTAATTTAAAATAAATTAAAATTATTATAAAGGGGGCCACCACTTATTTATATTTTTAAATTAATTTTAAAGAGTTGGACCCACTACCACCATTTTTAGTAGCCCTTGGGACGGATGGAAGACCTCCCCCGTCGTCTCCCCCATCGCCGCACTTCTGACGGGCGCGGTCCATGTCGGCGACGGGCTGGTCACGAGCGCCGCAATGGTGACGGTCTTAGATTGTTTAACGGTTTTTTAATGTCCGTCGGTGGATTTTGAAATCGAAAGGGTAACAAATCCTTAGATACATCTCGAGGGTATCACGTAATTTAACAAAAAATCATATGGAAACAAATGAGAAATGACCAAAAATTCCAAAAAAAGGTTGCTTAAGATTGCATGTGATGGAGACCACCGAAAGGAGAAAAAAAAAAAAGAACGAGTGGATGTGGTTTCAGATAAGAAACTTTGATCACATACTAATGGACGGTCTGGATCTTTTGTTTGGGTAAAAAGTCAGGACCATCGATTTTGACGTTTACTCACCATCTCTTATGCTATTTTGACTCTATGGGTCAAACGTCTTTCATAGGAAAGTTGCACCGTATAAGGATGTAAATTATTGTTTTTTTTCTTGGGAATTATGATTATTGTTTTGATTTTAAAAGTTTGTCACATTATTATAATTGGAGTTGAGAATGTTGGAAGTTAAAATTGTTGTATCATGACTCATGATTATATTTATGATTTTAAAGGTTTGTAATGTCACTATAGTTTCAAGTTAGAAAGACTCATGTTAGATATAGATTATTACTAAATTGAATTTACAATTTTGATCGGGTAGTATATCATTTTACTATCAAGATGTTTACAGGAAAATCTTTCTTTTTTTCTTTTTTTATTGGCTAATGAATCAAACACGAAATTATACGTAAGGCTAGCACACTTGATCATAAACACATTGCCTCTTAAAACGAATGTCTCTTGCATGTGATGCTAGCCCACTTGAGAAGATTAAATTCTAATAATTGAGAAATACATTCAAAATCTATCAATGGAATAACTTTATATGTGTGATACATATCTTCGTTTTAATTTAATTCTAAACAAGCTAAAAATGTTGTGCCGAGAGCTTTATGCAACTCAAAAATGAAGTTTTTGGGTTTCTATGAAATGAATATATATTGAGTGAGATGTACTGTGTATGTTTGTTTGTTTGTTTGTTTATGAAAATGATATATCTTATTATTAAAAGCTAATCATAATTATTTATTCTTGTACGAATTTAATGACGAGGACGGTTCGTTGCTTGAAAAGGTTATCTGGGTTATGAGTCATATATGGACCTTTGATCACGACATCAAGTTATAAAATATGTGCTATCAAATAAATCAATATAAATAATAACGAGTCAATATTATTTATATTATAACTTCTTAAACTAACATCAAGTATTCTAAGCATGACCATTGCCATATGGTTTAATATGCTTGTCCATAACCAAACCACCATATTTTTATAAGTGTTAAAGAACATATCTATAAATATATTTTGAACCTACATATTTAATTTAATTATCGAATGCATGTCCATCAATAAGTTCATGACATTGCATAAAAAATAAACATTAAAAACAATACCATTCTAACCTTGATATTTATTCTTTGGATTAATCAGGTTTAGTCGTAGGTTTAAGGCACCTCCGATTCATACATGTGAGGGTGGTCTTTCAAGGTGAGGGGATGCTCCCCCTCCTAATCCTCGTGGGCGAACCTCTCCCTCCTCTCATGCTCACTTTTCATGTAAACACACAAACGCATACCATACATATACATACATATTAATACATATTACTCAAGTCGAAAATTTTATAGCATAGATGCTGAGAGTGTTTCTTAAGCTTTGACCACCATCAGATGCGGTTTTTACATGTTGAAGCTTGAAAACCGTTCCACCATCAAACTCGACAACCAAATATAATCCCCACCCCTAGAAAGTGTATCAAAACAATATATTTGTTGGTTTTGCGTATTATTGAACGAATGAACGAGCATCCCATATTAAATAACACTAATATAAGTTTGATAAATGAAAGTGATATAAAATAATGAATGTATAATTATTAAAGAACTTGCCGGAAAATGGATTACACATGTTTCTACGAGTTCTGAGTTCTGTGTTATGGAACAAACAGAAGAACTCAGCCCTAAATACTAATATGATTGGTGAGAGAACCATTTGATCTATTAATCACATATTAATTACTTATACAATTGATGTGAGACACGTCTCATACTTATAACGATTTGAGTTCATAATTACTCGTTTCTATAAAAACTTTGTATAGATTTATAAACACAAATCCTTAGTTAAAAGCCCATTACATGTTGGGCCCGTGTATGCAACAACACAAGCCCAAGCGCAACCAATTATATATAGTCATCTACACATTTTCTCATTTTAATTTTATTATTAATTACATATTTATCAAAGTTAAAAAATCAATTACATATTTCTTATTCTAAACGTATATATTTAAATACTTATTCATTTTTCTAAAATTATTTATTAAATATTTATTTTACTCGTATTTTCACTAATTACTTTTATACATTTCACTTTCTAAAACTATTAATTACATATTTACTCAATTTCGAGTCTTCTATATAAATAGAAACAAAAATATTACATCTCGTTAAAAATTTTATTTCAAAACAATAATAACTGATAATAAAAATTATGTCATTAAATACTAAACATAATGCAGTTATAATATTAAAATATTAAAATAAAAAAATCCCTTAGTAAAAATAAGGTAAAAATAGTTATTTAATAGGTTAATTTTAATAAAATAGATAAATATGTAATATATATATATATGTATATATATATGTATATATATATGTATATATATATGTATATATATGTATATATATATTAGGAAGGAGAAATATGTAATTGATTTTTTTGCTTGAAGAAATATATAATTTATGGCTTTAAGAAGAGAAAATATACATAAATCCCTTTTAGAAAAAGTAGGTTGTAGAAGAAAATTAGAAAGTTTCAACCGCGCTTTAAAGTTGAGAAGGGAAAATATACATAGACACCAAAAAGTAGTATGAGCAAAGGTTCCAAACTCCAAAAGAGAGTATGAGCAAAAGTTTAAATTAAAGTTAAAGCAGTTGTGCTTCTTTCCCGACTCGCAACAATGGTTGAACTTGCTTATAAAAAAAAAAAAAAAAAAAAAAAAAAAAAAAAAAAAAAAAAAAAAAAAAACCATCTTCTTTCAAACGCCAAACAGTAACATGATGTGGCTAGCCTGTTTTCTGAACTAGATCAAAAGATTAGCATAACCCAACCATTATTTTCATGCCTGTTTATTCTCTTACAGTTATAAACTAAAATATTGGGCATTTAGCATTGTCCTCTTGTGATTACTAGCTAGGATGCATTCATTGTAAGGCCAAACAACAGAATGCGATAAGAAATAGCAAAAACAAAGGCTTATACATGGCTCCACAAATCTCTCAAAAACACTACTCTTGTAGGACAACATACAATTCCACCTCTAAAAAAGCTCAACATTATCATGGAGTACTTTTAAATTGTACGCAGATTAAACCGAGCTTATTCGAGCCGATCTCGAGCTTTAGGTTCACTATTCGAGCCGAGCTCGATCTAAGAATAATAGGCTCGAACGAGCTCGAGGTTTTGGAAAATCCAATGAGCCAAGCTTGAGTAGGGCTCGGCTCGGCTCGGCTCGTTTACACCCCTACTTGTCATATCCCTTTCCAATTGTCACATCCCAATATAAAATAACTATAAATGATTTTAAAAAAGTAAATAAAAAGGCTATTTTTAAGAACAATAAATTTGAAAATGTGTATGCTTGTTAAAAACGTACATGCACTTTACAAATGTAAATTGCTCTCTTTGCTCTTGTATTGTTTATCATTATTATTGGAAATTTTTTTTGTAAAGTTAAAAACAAACAATTTAAATTAACTTTCAGTAAAAATTAAATAAAAACATTAAGCGGCTATATATTAAAATAAAAGGGTTAACATAAGATGTTGTTTGGACCCGATGAAATTATTTTATTTTTAGCCAAACTTTTAAAATTTACGTTCAAGCAAATTAGAGAAAGAAATATAACTAAAATCTATATAATTTACAAATAAATGACGTCTACTATTAAATATATATCTAAAATATTAGTTATTATAGACAAACTCAATTATGTATCATGAACTAAAACACCATAAAAGTTTTTTGTTTAACATACTAGGGGATGTTGCGTTAAGTGATTAAGTTAAGAGAAAATGTTAAGTAATTTAAAAGTTGATGGGAGGGATATGAGAACTAAAAATAATAAAAAAGAGATTATATATAGCACGGTAGGATTATCTTTAAAATCACTCTTTTTTATGAGAACTATATGAATCAATATGAAATATATATTTCTTATCACATTCAAGTCACATGAAACTTTTTTTAACGACATTAATTTTTTTAAAAAAATTCATAATTAGTTTCAGTATATTTTTATCTTTTCTACGACTACCATATTGATATATTTTTTTCAAAAAATCATCCACCCTTTATTTACATATGTGTAAATTTGATTATACACATTTGGAATGCCGGAATTTCGTAAAAATGAGAATTTTTTATTTTTTTATAATTTTTTTATTTTTTTATGAAAGCCGAAAAATAAGGAAACATTTTTGTGTTTTTATTTTTTTATTTTAATGTTACTTTTCGTTTTATAATTTTTTTATTATTTTTGTTAATTACCATTTTACCATTGAAAATTTATGGTTCACATTGGTTCCTAAATTTCTTACAAAAAAAATAAAGTTCTCATTTAATCCTCCCCTTATATAGCATCACGCATCCGTTAAGAAAGAAAATTTTTAATAAAAAGCATAAAATTATACATAGGATGATATTTTTTATTTGACGTGAATAATCTGAAATTCAAACCAAAGCCAATTGGAATCTCCAAAGCCAATTTGAATTCAGATTGTGGTTTATTCGAAGCATCTCTTTATCTGGATGGAATTTAAGACTCGAATGTCGTTATCTCAAACCGAACTTATACGTGTTAAGTTTCATGTCAATTTCCAAATCTCGCCCACATTTTGTTGCATGCAACATGTTCCCCTGTAGTTCTTAATTGTCTTTTTGGTTTCCATAATGTTATTTTCTTTTTGTTGGTTTCCTCCGTGTAATAGGTTAGTCACTTAATGTAACATCTGCCCCTCATACTATCAATATTATCCGTTTTCCTCATAAGAAACTTACAGATTTGCGTTTGGTTACACGGGTGAGAACTTCACCAGGGAGGTCACCCATCCCTGAATTGATGTCACCTAAGCACGCTTAACTGTTAGGTTTTCTTCTCATCCACAGCCGATACGTCTAAAACGAATTCATGATATTAGAGGCCAGACATTTTTCATGAACCAGGAATTTTTTTTTGTCCACGACCAATGTGGGATTTGGCTAGGATGTTAGAGTTGGCTTCCTCCATATAATAGGTTTGTGGGTGTTTATTTAGATTGTTATCTACACAATTATATAATACATTCTAGAAGTACAACATAGTAATTTTACTTAAAATGTAAGACATCTCATACAATATTTTAAGCATATAGTACAAATTTTCTATGCAATAGTTTTATTTTACCTCTATTTAATAAACTCTTTTAATTAATACACTATTTAATACACATTATTAATACATTATTTAATAATATGATATTATTTAATTCAATACATTAAATATTATATTAGTTGTAATACTTGAAAATAACAGTTAAATTTACTAAATATTTTTTAAATAATTAAGTATACAACTAATATTTATAATTACTAATAGTTATATTTTCTATAAGTATATTAGGTAGTCGATAACTTTAGTATTTATGACTAAGTTTGTTAATAAATGACATATAAATTTATAAATAAGTATTACCTTATTTGAATACTTAACTAAATACTTTTATAATAATAATAAATAATAATAATAATAATAATAATAATAATAATAATAATAATAATAATAATAATAATAATAATAACAACAACAATAAAAATAATAATAAAATTTATAAATAAGTATTATTCTATTTGAATAGTTAACTATATAATTACTAAATACTTTTATAGTAATGATAATAATAATAATCTATATCTATATCATCTATTATTTATTACTATTTATAAAAATCTCTTTAAGACAAGATTGTAATTTTGCAATAACTTTAAGATAACATATAAAGGATTTCAAGGTTTAATCTTTAATATTATAAGAAATTTTCCTATTATACTTTCGTTATTATACTTTCGTTCTGCTTTAAAGAAATGTACCACATAGTTTCTATTAATATATCTATATTTAATATCCGATATAATAACAAATCTTTTCATTGTTGTATCAAAGCAATTCAACCTATAATATGTCGAATGTGATTTTTCTTGAAATATTCATTGTACTTTAATCATGTAGAACACTTACATTTACTTAAAAGTTAGGTCATCCAACTATTCATATTAATACTAATTAGTTTTGTAACAATGCGTAAGCTTTAACATATGATAATAACCATAAGTCGCATAAGAGATTTAAACCATAAAACAAAATAATTGATAAATTAAGTGAAATATAACAAGTATAGATTTATAAAATGTTCACTCCGCCGCAACGCGCGGGTTACCCACTAGTCTCATATAATGTGCAGGCCTATAAAATGGCACTATGTTTGATATTAAGCAGGTAATGAAATAAAACTTGAGTCCAAATCTCTGTTTAATTATCTTTTAATCTTCTATCTCGATTTGGTACATAACAAGTGGTAACAAGTTCATACTAACTAAGTTACGGATCCTTGTGACTCTACCTCACAAGTTTTACTAGTCGAGCTTCGAGCTCTTCGAACGAGTTTTGGCCAGCTTCCGACTATGCCACGAACCACACTATCTGCAGCAATGGCTGTTGCATCACTAAAACAAACATCGTTGACCGAGTGCAGGAGCGGATATACATTAAGGGGAGGGGTTGCCTCCGCTACCCCTTAACTTTTTACGACTAGTGCCAAAAAAAAAGAATTACATTTGTATGTAAAAAAATTTTTATGGTTTGACGTTACTACTGAGAAAATATTACGTTGCCCCTAAAATTTTTTTAATCTCAACACTTCATACAAAGTTTTACATTTTATAAAAAATAAACTAATATTTTATAAAATACATTATATTTTATAAAAACATTAATAAGGAACAATGCCAAAATAACCAATAACAAGCCCAAAATTAAAATAAACCAAAAAATTAAACAACCTAAAAAGTCCAACAAGTTTACAAGCCCAAATACACATTACCTAAACTAAACAACTTGAAAAAATAATCAACTATATCTAAATACCCTCACTCCTCACCCTGTCGATCACCCAACAGCTTGTTGCCACTCGCCTGTGTCCTTATCGCTAGCCGACCACCGCTTAACCGGAGTACGTGACAGCCAGTCTCCGTCCACCGTGCTGCTGCTGCTGCGTCGGCCTTGCCACCAGCCCACCATCAATATCTTTCTTCTTTTACCAAATCAAGGGACAATAGTTTAAGGTAAATTTTCTAGTTTTTCTTCTTCTCTTATACTATGAAATTAGGGATTTAAGGTTTATATTATCTAATTTTTAATATTTAAGTGTTATTTAATATAAAAATTAGTGGTTTGAAAGATTTCAAGATGAGTATTGGTTAATGGTTATTTGGCTCAATTTATAATTGACTGGGTTTGAGAATGATATTCTCTGTTCATATGAATCAACAAGGATCGAATATGAAGATTGAGTCAATGATTGAAAGGCGGAATCAAGCAATCAATGAACATAGAATACTTGATATACTCATAAATGCACTCTTGTATTAATTAGATGAACTGTTACAAAGTAAATGCTAAGGTTTAGCAAGCTACAGTAACAAGACAGCTAACATGGGAGAAAACAAAGTATATTTTGATTGTTTATTCTAGTAAATGCAAAAGTCTCAAAAGTCGTTTTTCACATACGAGGTTTCTATTCTATTTATAGGCTGACTTACAGCTTTGACAAAAAGACTAAACTACCCTTACAATATTACAGAAGAGTCCAAGTCTAAGTCTTCATCCGTATTTGTCTTTTGTCATCCGCACTGACTAATGCGGGTGAGTAAATCTTCATCAGCATTGATCTTCTATCAGCCGCATTAGTGTTTGGTAATCAGCATTAGTCAATGCGGATGAGCAAACACTTGGTGCATTTGTTGCTGGTCATCCGCATTAGTTAATGCGGATGAACAAATGCCTTGTCCGCATTTCATCAGCTGTCCACATTAGTTCATGCGAATGAACAAATACTTGTCAGGATTTGTTCTTGGTCATCCGCATTGATAAATGCGGATAGCCGACACTTGTACTTTTTCTTCTTATGCAGAAACTTCTTTATCCGCATTTAGTCTTGGACTTTAGGGAGATTTCTAGCAAAACAACCATCCACCTCCTGAATTGGCATGTATGATCCTTTCAGGGTCCAACAAATACTCCCCCTAAGGATTATACAGCCTAATTACTTCAAGGGTTTGAGGGTGGATGAGGTTGTGAAGATTTTGCTGGGTCTTGTGCAGGAGGAGGAGATGACACAGGAGCAGGGTCTGTGTATGAGGGATCCACAATAGACTTGATCATGTTTGAGAAGTGTTTGGCTTCATTCAATCTTTCTCTGCTCAACATATGAATCTTCATCTGGCTCATGTTATGAATGGCCTCAACTGGCATCTTCCTTAGTGACCATCTCTGTGAATTAGTAGAGACCCATCCACATCAACCTCAAGCTTTACAATATTCCCAAACTGCAAAGGAGTCTTCTTCTTCCTCCTTTGCTCTCTCTTCTTCTTTATTTTGTCATAGGCCATCTTCAGGAGTTTAATGCACTTTAAGAAGAAGAACATATCAGCTTCACCCAACTTGTTACTGATCTCCCTGAAATGCCTTGTGTAGATGTAGTAGATATAGGATTCATCTAACAGTCTTACCTCATATCCACTGAACAATCTGATCTCTGCTCCTTCCTTTCCTCCCCACTTCCTTTCAATCACCAACTCATATGTTTTCTCATCATAATACACATTAGAGATTGGCATAGAAGTGTGAGTACCAGCAACCATCTTTCTCTTTAATGATTCAGTGGGTTTTACCTTAAGTTCAGGGAATACCACTTCTTCTGCTGGTTTTCTTTGCTTCTTATCAAGGGGATTGACAAATGATCTATCTTTTCTCATGCAGATAGCCTTCAAGGATTTGAAGTTGTCAGTTCTCTTGAACATCCTCAGAATGCCCTCAAACTCATATCCCCTGAACATAGCCTTGTGATTAATCAGTCTTAGATTGGCTAGTTCCTTCAGATCATGGATCTCCAGAGAATTCACCATAGCAGAGTACTTTGTGAAGAATTGGACTAATCCAGATATTCTCTTCACCATGAACATGTTCCAATCACTGTCATACTTCTAAGCAATGATTTTCTGATCTGTCTTGCCTTTGGGAGTAGACACACCCTTGATCATTTCAGCAATGGTGAGTCCTTCATGTAGTTCTAGTTGTGAAGGTTCAGCAAACCACTCTGGATATCTGTGAAGAATGGGTGCCAGGGAATCATGATCTCCCTGAGTGAGGCTCATATCTTGAGCAGAAACTCTTGTTCTTGGTTGTTGTCTGGTGATCTCTTTCTCCAGTTTCTTCAACCTTTTTTTCTTTTCATTAATCATCCTAAGGATTGCAGCCCTTAGGGAATTGGTCTTCATGTTCCCAAGTTTTCTTTTGGTGAATCCTTAAGCAGACAGATATTCCTTCATCTCCTTATTTGTCATGCTGTAGGGATCGAGATACATAGGTTGTGGAGGAGTAGCTGATTTGGATTTTGTTGCCTTGACCTCAGAAGCTTTGGGAGATAGAGTTTTCTCATACTCAGTTTCAATAGTTGGATCTAGTAGTTTATTTAACTTTTCTTCTTCTGGTACTATCCCTTCATAAGTCATCCCAAATACCTCATCTGGATCATATCCATGGTCAATCAGGAATACAGCTTTTATCATGAGATCATCAGACTTGTCCTTTTCAACCATCTCATAGACAGAAGGTTCTTCTTTCACAGGGATTTTACTGATCACTGGTTCATCAACCATGTATCCACCTGGAATTTCTCCTTCTTCTAGATCAATTACCTCAGCCTTCTTTTTCAGTAAGGCTTCGGCTTGTTCATGTTCTTCCAAGAATCCAGCAATGGCTGCTAGGCTTCTGGGGTCATCTTACTGCTTCTTCAAGGCTGGTTCTTCTTCTACCATTGGCCTTTTCCCCAATGTTTTCAGAACCGGATCGGACGTCGAACCGGACGCCTTACTGGTTTGGTGGTCGGACCGGATGGACCGGATTTAACTATATTTTAATTATATTTATATATATAATTAAATATAAGTAATTTATATATGATTTATACATATATTTTATAGTTATATATAAAACTTAACTATATTTGTATATCCGACGTACTAATTTATGGTTTAACACCCCGTTTTTACCCACTAAATCAAAAAAAATTAAAAAAATAATAATAATAATTATAGATTATAGATGTCCTCGAGATAACCAAAAGTCGTATTAAATTCCAAACCGGTCAAAATTCAATTCACCGTTTAACCTGACCACCAATAACATACCTTTTCATTTCCCTTTTTACCCTTCTCCATCAAAATCATTTATATTATATATATCACCTCACCTCACCTCAAGGGTTTAGTCAGTACCTTCAACCTCTTCAATACACCATCCAAGAAACTTCCTCATCTTCATCACCCCCCAAAATTTAAATAATAATCAAATCAGTTATCAATTTCATCTCAAAACTCCAATTCACTCACCTCCGATCACCGATTCACACGATGTCTTCAAATTCAACGATCGAAGCCAGGGTTTATAGTTCCCAAAATCTCCTCTAGGGTTTCAACGATACAAAGGGCGGTGAAGATCTGTTTGTTCATTGATACAAAGGGCTTCGGTTCATCACCCCCACCGATGGTTCAATGGCGGTGAAGATCTGTTTGTGCAAGACAATCGAGAACCGTAAAGTGGTTCAACGATACAAAGGGCTTCGGTTTCATCACCCCCACCGATGGTGGTGAAGATTTGTTTGTTCATCAGTCATCGATTAGGACCGATGGCTTCAGGAGCTTAGGCGACGGCGAGACGGTCGGAACCGGTAGGAACCGTTCCTGTTCGCCTGTCCAACCGCCGGTTCGGTTTCAACCGGCCGGTTCAAAGTAACCAAAACGAACCACCCCTGACCGGACCGAACCAGGCCCCGATTCGCAGTCGAACCGGTCCGCTCTGGTCTCAACAACAATGCTTTTCCCCTTAGCCTTTTCAGTCAGATATCTCCTTCTTCTGGCATATGTTTGCATTCTTGGGCCAGAAGAGTGTTCATCCATTTCAGCTTCTTTTGGTGGTTCTTCAGATGGTTCCTTTTCAGGAATATGTACTGCTGCGGCTGCTGATTCTTCTTCTTGTAACTGCTGTTCACAGAGCTTTCTGATCAGTTCTTTTTGCTCATCAGTAAGTGACACAGCAGGAACCAGTTGCATACTCAATTCCTTTTCAATTGGCACTGGAGATTGAGGTATGACAACTAAATGCTCAGTATCTGTCCTTTGGTTTACTATGAAGTCCTAGAATTCATCATCAATGACATATTCTTCAGCAGAGAACATGTCTAAGGCTTTTATCATGTCACTGAACTCTGTCTATTTAGTGTGGACTTCTTCTGGCTGACTTGTGTATACAATCATCTCCATGCTAGATGATTCATGCTTTGATCCACTAGGTTCTCCCTCTTTTTCAACCTCAGTGAATCTCATTTTTTTGGCTGGAGGGGAGTCATCACCGCTGTCTCCAGATGACTCTTTGTCACTATCATCTTTGTCATCCCCTCTCTTTCTCTTTTCTTCTCTCTTATCACCTTCATCTTCTTTGTCTTTCTCAGCCTCTTGCTTTAGTTTGACAAGCATTTCTAGCTCAGAGACTCTCTTATTAAGAACTTCCACTTGCCTTTCAAGGTCACTGGACTGTTCTTCAATAACCTCTTCTTGATCTTCCATTACTATTGTTTGGATGTTCAAGGTGTCCACATGACCACTAATCTCCTCTCTTGAGTGTTGAAGAGCAGCTTTCAACATCTCAATCTCTTTGTCCTTATCCTTCTTTTCACTCTCATGTTTTTCCTTCACATTCTTTAGTTCTTTCTCCTTCTCATCCAATTCCAACAGTCTGTCTTGCAAGATACCTGATCTACTGCTTTGCATCTTTTCTATCTTGGCAATTTTCTGTAGCAAGTCAAAAATCATCTCATCCTTCTCATCAGGCTTGTTAACTCCAGATTCAGCATAACTTTCTGAAGGAGCAGCCTCTGATACAAATTGCCTTACAGGCATCCTGGTGGGATGATCCTCCTCATTAGATGATGATTTGGATTCCTCAGAAGAGCTGGCAGAGTCACCAAACTCTTGAGGTTCAGCTGAAGATGGTGATGGGATAGGTGTGTGGTGAATGGGAGATTGGATAGGGTGATGGATTGGAGAGTGTATAGGAGAGATATGGGGTGAGATGATGGGTTGTGGTTGTGAAGATGGAATTTATGATCTGGGTGGTGATGGCATTGGTGATTGTATAACTGGAGAGGCTATATCAGCTTCTTGTACAAAAGGATCAGTGTGAAGATCACCACCTACATCACCTTGTGGTGACACTGACCTTTGTCTCTCCTCAGTCATAGCAGCATGCTCCTCAACATGTTGTTGACTTGGAGCAGCTTGTGCTTCTTCATGAATAGGCTCATCAGCAGGATCCTCTTGATCTTGTTCTTCTTCTTGGTTGATCTGTTACTGCATCTAGGGCAATAAAGGGAAGAAGGTACCACTGTAATAGTTCCTCAGATCTCTCTTTGTAATGTACCTGTAGGACTTGGAATTATAGTGAGGAATGTCCATCACTGGTCCTACTGGTGCAAGATCTGGAAAAGCTTCATTGATGAAGCACTGTATAAACCTTGGGTACATCAAGAACATATGTCTTCTACCCTCTTGTACATTAGAGATCAATCCATTGAATATGTAGGCAGACATGTTGAATGGATGATTAGTACATAAAGCACAAATAGCAGAGGAGGTTGTCACTGGGATATCATTCCATCCAGTCTTCCTCTTAGATAAGCAATGTTGATACATGTGTATCAGAAATCTCCATTGTAGATCTACCAACCCTTTAACAATCTGTTTCCCTTCATATCCACCCTCATAGCCAATGTTGGCAAAGAAGGTCATGATCTCATCATCTTCAAGTTCAAGAGGGGATTCCGCATCATCTCCAAACTGCTGACACTATCTTACAGTTTGCTAAGTAATGGCTAGAGTATGATCATTAGTGATTCTTCCAGTCAGGGTTCTCACACCATTAACTTCAACTACTTCAGCTGTTCCCTAAAATGACCTAATGAAGGTCTCATAGATGATGGGTCTGACTGTCATAGCATAGGCAACTCTTGTGGTTAGAAGGAATCTGATCATGTCTCTTAATCCTTTAGCCTCAGGAACATCAGGGTCAAGAAAACCACTGACATTATGGAGCTTGCTCCATGTGAGGTTTGCCATTGTACCCTGCATTCAAGGCATATGAATTAGACTGATGCATAACATATATGAAGTTGTTCATCATGGTCTGACTTTTATTGGTCAAAATTAAAGGTTCATATGAACAACTTCAGTTTGATTTTGACCAATCTGATTTTGATGCATGTTCATTTTGACGAGTTTATCATGTTTGTGTTTATAATCATTTCTCAATTATAACTCATCATAACCATTGAATTTGTCTTCCTAATTTTGGCATTTTTGGTTCGACATACCCTGTTCATGTGAAGAACAGGAACTTATGAAAATCCTGAATTTGTTGGTTTTCTCATGAATAATCAGTGTATCTCAGTCGAAATTTGTAATGGTTTATGAACATTTGGTTGATTTTACATGTTTGTTTCTTGACCTAGACTACTCAGTTCAATTTTGCGCAACCGTTTGACAGTTAGGGTTGCAAACAGTTTAAAATTTTCACCTTTCTTTGATAATACTGGTGTTGTGAATCAAAGGAAGATAGATTTTGGTGAACCAAACTTAGAATTTAGGTTCGGTGATGAAGATGATGGTGAATGTGAAGACGATGAACAGTAACTGGTGGCGCTCGTCGCACTTTAAGTCTCTCAATTTTGAAAAGTATTAAATGACACTTTGATTTTGGTTTATATAGTCAATTTAATATGGTTCTCAAAATTTGATAAGTTTTAAAACAAATGCGCACAAGTTTAAAGTTACTGTAGCAAATGCGGTTGAGAAAATGTTCATCAGCATTTGTGTACTGTAGCAAATGCGGAAGAACAAACACTTGTCAGCATTTGTTCACTGTAGCAAATGCGGAACAACAAATACTTGTCCGCATTTGTTCACTATAGCAAATGCGGAAGAACAAATTCTTCAACTTTTCACTTTCATCAAATGCGGTAGAGTAAAAATCTGTCCGCATTTCTTCAACTTGTGCTAAATGATAGAAGAGTGTGAGCACATATCATATTTTATGATGGCACAAGTTTACACCCAAGTTTAAGTGTTGATTTCATCTTTTCAAAAGAAATGCTATTGAGGAAAACAAATGCGGATGAACATAAATTTTGTCCGCATTAGTTTTGCGTACTTAAAACTTGGTGGTGAGACTAATGCGGTAGAGTGCTTTTGTCCGCATTAGTTTTTCACTTGTGTTTTAGTTCACAAAACCATTACCCGCATTGGTTGAATGCTTGGGTTACCTTCACCCGCATTAACCAATACTCTTAACCGCATTAAGTTTTGAACTTAATGTTTTTGCTTTGGTTAGTTTTCGATGAATTTTCTCTGATGCTTTATGAAGCAATGTCTTTGCCTTTATGAAGATGCGTCTGTTGCTTGATTCTTATGAAGTTTTGACTGATTTTTGGGATATCAATTCTTGCTTGGATTGACTTGTTCATCAGTGGTGAACCAAGTTTCCCATTGTTGACTGATATTGGACTTTTGTGCATCAATATGTCTGCAAGAACTGAGATACTATGGTATAACTTCTGCAACAACACAGATAGATTTTCTGATTTAGCAAATTGTTTTTGGTTTTTCTAATTTTAAGAAAGGAAACACCTGTACAAAATGATCAAAATTTTAAATTACTCCCCCTAAAGTTTATATCCATAATAGATAGAAACTTTTAAGGACTTGAAAAATTTTGAAGAGAAAATATTTTTATGATTTTTTCTTTCTTCACTGTACAAGAAGCTGAGTTATACTTTTCTTTGGGATCATATCAATCTTACCTTTCACAAGTGCAAGCAATTGTTAGTAAAACAGACATGTTCATGAACATATTGATTGCAGGTATGTTTGTCCTCTTAAACTCATACTTGGTTAATATTCTGATGCAAATGATCTTATCATGTTTTTGAGTTGATTGGGTATTCAACATGTACCTCACACTCAAAAGCATGGCAAGGTCAACCATCTGCATGCAATGTATGGTAGAACTTTCAACATCTTACTTGACCAGGTTACTTAAGGTATGAAATCTCATTTACTTGATCCTCATTGGGATTCTTTTGTTTTGATCCTTCAATGGGTTTGATCCACATTAGGATTCTTTTAACTTCACTTTGGAAGGTGATCTCTAAGGATTCTTTTGTTTCATTCACTTGAAATGTTTTTGATCTTTTGATTCATCCAAATTGGATGTGTTCCACGTTAGGAATCTTGAAGGATCATAACATCAGCACTATATGCTTGTTTCTCCAGGTCTTTGCTTAGCAAAACAAAGGAGGAACTGATGTGAGTAAAAGAGATTCATAAGTCATCATTACCTAGGGTGTTTCGGTTGCTACACACACACATTTGGAGAAGCCAAAACTTACACATACTATGAAATGACAGCATCACAGTTGAATATAAGCTTTAATTTATCACTGCATGTGGTTTCTTTTCCAAGTTGAGCCTACCAACATATCAGATAAGTCATGTCAGTCATTTGAGTTTTATAAATAAGCACAGTGAATGATATACTGACTGTAATTATATCATTTCCCTAGGATAAACTGTATACTTCTTTTGACTTCTTTTTGTTAATTTTTGAACTATTTGAATGTTTTTTTTGTTGATTTTCATTTTACTCAAGATTAATCACACCAATTGATTGAACTAAGAATTCAAATCTGGTTGGATCAAATGCCTTAGTGAATAAATCAGCTAATTGATTATCAGTGTGAACTTGCATCAATTTGATTAATCCTTTTTCAGCACAATCTCTCAAAAAGTAATATCTAATTTCAATATGTTTTGTTTTTTAGTGTTGAACTGGATTATTTGTTATGAACATAGCTGTTGTGTTGTCAATGTAAATTGAAGTGTGCAGAAAGTTAAAACCATAATCAAGCATCTGGTTTTGAATCTAGAGAACTTAAGAACAGCATGCAGATGCTGCTATATACTCAGCTTCTGCTGTTGAGACAGAAACATTTATTTTCTTTTTGCACTGCCAGGATACCAGTCTGGGACCAAGAAATTGACACCGCCAGAAGTGGATTTTCTGTTGAAGTTACATCCCCCATAATCACTGTCAGTGTATGCATAGAGATTGAAATCTCCTTCCTTTGGATACCATAGTCCAAGAGCAGGATTGCCCTTAAGATATCTGAATATCCTATTGACTCATTGACATGAGATTCCTTGGGATCTGCTTGATATCTAGCACACACACAAACACCAAACATAATGTTAGGCCTACTGGCTGTTAGATACATTAGTGAACCTATCATGGAACGATAGTGTGTCTGATCCATTGATTTGCCTTCAGGATCAGGTCTAATCTTCACTTTAGTATCCACAGGAGTTCTGATGGACTGACAGTCAGCAAACTTGAATTTCTTCAGCATTGTTTCCACATATTTTGATTGATTGATGAAGATTCCGTCTACTGTCTGTTGGACTTGTACTCCCAGAAAGAAAGTGAGTTCTCTCATATCACTCATTTGGAATTTTAAATCCATAAGATCTTCAAAGTCTTTACATAGAGTCTTGTTTGTTGAGCCAAAAATGATATCATCCATATATATCTGTATAAGCAACATGTCCTTTCCTTTTCTTTTCTGAAGAGGGTCTGATCAATCTTTCCTCTCTCATAACCATTATCAAGAAAGAATGATGAAAGAGTCTTGTACCACTTCCTTGGAGCTTGATGAAGACCATACAAGGCTTTGTCTAGCTTGTACACCCTGTGGGGAAAATCTGGGTCTTCAAATCCAGGAGGTTGACTCATGTAGACCTCTTCAGCAATCTTTCCATATAGAAAGGCATATTTCACATCCATTTGATAAATAGTGAATTTCATGGATGCTGAATGTGCAAGAAAAATTTTTATGGCTTCTAGTCTGGCTACAGGGGCAAATATTTCATCATAATCAATTCATTCTTCTTGTGTGTATCCCTGAGCTACTAGTCTTGCTTTGTTTCTAATGACGATTCCCCTGTCATCAGTTTTGTTTCTGTATAGCCACCTGGTACCGATAGGGTATTGTCCTTCGGGAAGATCTACCAGCTGCCATACTTCTTGTTTCTTGAATTGTAACAACTCTTCCTGCATTGCTTCAATCCAACTATTGTCTTGAAGAGCCTCTTTGATATTTATGGGTACTGTTTGACACATAAAGCATAAGAACAAGCAGATATTTGCAATGCATGACTTGCTCCTTGTCACCCGTTCATTTAGTTCACCAATGATGTTGTCAACTGGATGATTTTTGTGTATTCTTGTGGTTGGAATTGAGTCACCAGCAATGGTTACATCAAGATTGGAGACATTCAGTTCATCTTGGTGCGAGACAACTTCTTCTTGTACTGTTGGGGAGCTATGAAAGTAATCAAAATTTGCTCCAGTTCATGCTTCAGTGTTAGTAGGGATTTGATTACTCCCATCATTTAAAGTTCTTTCAGTGTTAACCGGAGGGATGACATGAGTTTGAGTTCTAACTTCTTCTTGGTTTCTGGCTTCAATAGATGGCATCTCTGATGGAGAGGGTATTGTACTGGGACCATCCTCAATTGAAGCACTTTGATGTTGAACAGTATGTCTGACAGGATCAGCTTGTAGTGGAACCTCTTTATCAAGTTGCTCAGTAGATGTTGGAGGAATCATTGGAAAGTCACTCCTTCTTTCTACTAACGATGAAGGTACAGCTGATTGTAGGTTTCGTGCATTAGACATGTGAAATTGGTCAAAAGATTTAGTAAATGAGTCAATATCAAACAACCAATCAGGACCATTAGTTGATTTAGGAAATGAATGTTCCTTGAATTGAACATTTGTTGATTTTCAATAATTTTTAATCTAGGATTAAACACTCTGTAAGCCTTTGAAACAGAAGAATAACCTACAAAGAATCCTTCATCAGACTTGGATGAAAACTTTCTCAAATGGTCACGGGTGTTTAATAGTGAGACAGGACAGCCAAATGACTTGAAAAATCCAATGAATGGTTTTCTTTGAAAAATGAGTTCATAAGGTGTCTTATTACTTTCTTTGACGATCAAAGCTCTATTTTATACAAAGCACGATGTGTTAACTGCTTCTACCCAAAAGGTGATAGGGAGTTTAGCATCTGCTAGCATAGTGCGTGCTGCTTTAATTAGTGTTCTATTTCTCCTTTCAGCTACTCTATTTTGTTGAAAAGTTCTAGCTACACTAAATTGATGAGCTATGCCTTTGGATGTACAAAAAGAACTCATATCTTTATTTTTAAATTCTGTCCCATTATCACTCCTGATTGTTTTGACTTTAAGATCAATTTGATTTTCAATTTTAGTGATAAAATCTTTTATTAATTGGGACGCTTCATTTTTATGAAGTAAGAAGAAGACCCATGTGAATCTAGAAAAGTCATCTATGATCACCAAACAATATTGCTTCTTTCCCATACTCATAACATGAGTTGGTCCAAAAAGATGCATATGAAGTAGCTTCAATGGAGAATCGTTGGTGTTCACCAACTTTAGCTTGTGAGATGACTTGTGTTGTTTTTCTTTGAGACACGCTAAATAGTGGTCAATGAAGTGGAATTCTTTTTGAGGTAAAACAATAACTTGATTTCCTTTGACCAGTCTGTTCATGTTTTTGAAATTTGTGTGTCCCAATCGTCTGTGCCAAAGTTGTGATTCATCAAAAGATGCTTTTGATAGAAGACATGTTTCTTCTTTTGGTGATGCAGAATTAAGGTTAATGACATAAGTGTTATTCTTCCTCGGTGTTTTCAAGACAACCCATTCTTCAGGAATTTGAAACCCTGGTCTCAGAATGTGGCAATGAGTGTCAGTGAAGTGAGTGAAATATTTCTTGTCACAGATCTGAGACACGCTGAGAAGATTGAAGTTCAGTTGTTCGCAGTAATTCACTCTGTTAAAGCTCAGCATTCCATTTGTCACAGATCCTTCACCTGTAATTCTAGCTACCACCTTGTGAATCTCCTCCAAATGCCATAGTAGTTCCTTGAATATGCTTAAAATCATGAAGAAGGGAACGATCTCCAGTCATGTGTCGGGAGCATCCACTGTCCACATACCATAAACTGTTGGACCTGTATGAATGACCCTACAAGCACGGAAAGAACTAATTAGAATGTGAAACCCAAGCCATGATGGTCTTGGGCTTACCGTTTCTATCCATGATAGTAACCTGTTGGTATTTTCCTCTAAACTGGGGCTTTGGTGATGAGGTTATGCTTGATTTGTTTCTGAAACTTGAATGGTTTATTATATCAACTGAAGAGTCAGATGAGTATTCAAACCTTTGATCCCTGTTTCTTTTCAGAAATTGGATTCGTTTTTTGTTATCAAACTTGGTTTTAGAATTATAAAAATCATTAGTTTGTTTGACTACTTGATTTTTATATCTTTGGATTCTATTTGAAGTTTTCAGATTTTTCACATCATCATCAGACTTAGAAACTCTATGATGAGGACGACCATTGATCTTATGTTTCTCAGACATGATTGGAGAGATAGGCTTGTTCTAAGGTATTCTCAATCCCTTTTGTTTAAAGAAACAATCAGATGTATTATGATTTGTCATGTTGCAGATAGAACAGTATTTGTTGAAATAACAGTTCTTGGTGGAGTGATTGTTCATATCACAGATTGAACAGTATTGATTGTAAAAGCTATTATCTGTTCTGTGATTAGACCTCTCACACACATCACAGTACATGTGTTTGTTTCTAGCTACTGATCCTGGTGTTGAGGATTTTATAGCTTTGACAGATTTGGAATTAGATTCATTCCTTGGTTTTGATGAGACAGCCTGATCAACCTTGTTGGTAGTTTATTTCACAACACTACTGACTTTGCTTTTCTGAGGCTGCTCATGCTTTCTTGATCTTTCCCTAATCTCTTTTTCAAATTGGTTCACATGCTCTTTGTTGAAAATATCAAAGCCAACCTCTTGCTTTGATTTTGAAGTTTGAGGGTCTGAGTTAGTTTTAGCTTTTGTAACCCGAAAAACTTTTCTTTTGATGGATGGTGAATCATTTTCTGATTTGCTTGAATTTTTTAGAGAGTTTATCTCACTACCAGATCTGCTTTCAGTAGGTAGATTCACCCTATCAGCTTTTATTTTCTTTTCCTTGGAAATTGCAGGAATGAAGTTCACAAAAAGAACAATAGCCTTGATTGGGCTGGTTGTTTTGATCACACTCACTGTCTTGTCTGAACACTCCTTGATTTTAATTGGGTGACTTAACTTGATTTTGTCCTCATTTGTTTCAATGTAAACACTAGGTTTATTTTGAGGATTGGTGACTTGTTTACTATTGTTTTAGGTTCAATAGTGTTAGGTTCACTTTCCTGTTTGAGTGTGACAGAATCAGGCATGATAGTGTAGTTGTCATTGTATGGTGGTGGACAAGAGTTGTATCCAATACCAGACATGTCTTTGAGATCCTTTTGAGAATCAAGCATCTCTTGCAGCTTTACTGATGACTGTTGAAACTTTTCTAGTTTTAGTTTAGTAAGATTTTGTTCAGTTTTAGATTGAGCTAATTTTTCAATCAGTTGCTCATTCTCAGCTGCAAGAGTGTACTTTTCACCATGCAATTTCTCAATGTCAGAGATGAGAGATTTAATTTTGATTTCAAAGCTTTTTATTTCTCTCTTGAGTATCTCTGACTTGACCTTTTCTTCTTTAATTTTATCAGCCAGTTTATGATTATGCTCTCTATAACCTTGCAGTTCATTAATGCATTTATCACTACAAATGTTAGATTTTACCTCAGTAGGCATGGGAGAAGGTCCATCATTGATATGAGCCATGAGTGCATGGTTTTGAAATTGAGGCTTTACTTCCTCAACATACATGCTCCAATCACACACTCCATCCTGCCTGATAACAAGAGCATTAGCTGATGACTGATTGCTTCCATAAGCTTGATTGGTCAGTTGAGGTTGAGTCTGATGTGATTGTTGATGATGATGAAGCTGTTGTTGATGACTGTTGGAGTGAAAGCTCGAAGATGTTTGTGATGATGACTGGCTCTGAGAAGGCCTTTGAGCATTTTAATTTCTTCTGGGAGCATTGCATTCTCTAGAGAAGTGGCCAGTCATACCACAATTGAAGCATTTTAGTTTTGATTTGTCATATCCAAGCTTGGTGTTTTCATTAAGGTGAAGCTTTTTCCCTTTTCTGAAAAACTTCTTTGCTCTCATAGCAATCATGGCCATTTGCCATTACAAGTCCATTTCCTCCACATCATCTGGATCCATTTCTTCCAGATCTTCTTGGATCAGATGTGCAGATGTGAGTCTTCCACCCAAATAGGCTTCAAAGCTGGCAACAAATGCATTGTAATTTGCCTTTTGTTCTTCAGATTTTGGATCATCAGGAGTAGGAGTTGCAGAGAATCCTGATGCTTGGCTTGTTGAAGTTGATGGGGAAGATGTTGATGGTTTGTTGGATGGTGGGGCTATAGTGAATCCAGTTGATTTAGCTTGATCCCTTGAGGAGATGAAATCATCCTCTTCAGTAATGAAGGCATTTTCCACGGAGTGAGTATCTGTGGGAAACTTGTATGCTTCAATTACTCTGGGTCCTCCTAGATTTCTGCTTCTTTCATCCAGTTCCAAAGCTTTTATCTTTGCTATCATGATGTCCAGGGTGGTGCTCTCCAAATCAAGAGTATTCTTCAGCATAGTTACATTTTGTTTCCAATTTTCAAGAAAACTATGTAACATCTTCTTGTTTAACTCCTTTGACTTGTAAGTAACACCCATGATCTCTAAATCATTCACCAACTGCACAAATCTATGCAACTGTTTAGAGATGGACTCCCCTTTGGAGTGATGAAATGTCTTATACTGATTCACAAGCTTATCTTTGTTAATTTCAGCCACTTCACTGCTTCTTGCACACATGATTTGCAGTGCATCCCATACAGCTTTTCCAGTGCCATACTTTTCTAATCTTTTAAGCACATCCATTTTAAGTGCTTGAGTGAGTATGGAGTAAGCTTTGAGGTCAATCTTAATCTTCTTATAATCATCATCATCAAGAGTAAGATCTTTAATAGGAATTCTTAAAGTCTTGTACAGTGCAGCTTGATCTACAGATAATGTAACTAGAATGTGTGGGCCTTTGCATATTGAGATCCAATAATCAGGATCAACACCTGTAATATAGTTCATGAATATGATTTTCCATTGTTTAAATTCAGATTTATGTTTGAGTATGGGTGGTTTTGAGGCATGCCCAAGTTCAGAATAATTATGTGAATCCATAGTTAACTGTTAGTTTTAACTTGTTTAGATTTGAATTTAAGTGATTTTTATGGTTAATTAGTCCAAATAGTCCAACAAGTCCGAACTTAGTCCTGTAACAGTGGATCTGCTGAGAATATGTAAATTTCAGCAAGAATATTCTGATTATTTGACTTTTGATTTTCTGTTTTTAATGACCATGCAACCTGAACTGTTTGTTCGAAAAGGAGACCTTCGGGTGAACAGTAGCAGTGGAGTATATCAGTGAGTATTTAGTTGGAATACTGAGAAGAGATGTTCGAAACCTCTAAACAGCAACTCAATCAATAGATCAATCGGGTTAAACCTAGATCTGAGCAGATCTGAGTAATAACCGAGAGCCAAAGCTCTGATACCAATTGACTGGGTTTGAGAATGATATTCTCTGTTGATATGAATCAACAAGGATCAAATATGAAGATTGAGTCAATGATTGAAAGGCGAAACTAAGCAATCAATGAATATAGAATACTTGATATACTCATAAATGCACTTTTGTATTAATTAGATGAACTGTTACAAAGTAAATGCTAGGGTTTAGCAAGCTACAGTAACAAGACAGCTAACATGGGAGAAAACAAAGTATATTTTGATTGTCTATTCTAGTAAATCAAAAGTCTCAAAAGACATTTTTCACATACGATGTTTCTATTCTATTTATAAGCTGACTTACAGCTTGTCCAAAAAGACTAAACTACCCTTACAATATTACAGAATAGTCCAAGTCTAAGTCTTCATCCGCATTTGTCTTTTGTCATCCGCATAGACTAACGCGGATGAGTAAATCTTCATCAGCATTGATCTTCTATCAGCCGCATTAGTGTTTGGTCATCAGCATTAGTCAATGCGGATGAGCAAACACTTGGCACATTTGTTGCTAGTTAATGCGGATGAACAAATGCCTTGTCCGCATTTCATCGGCTGTCCGCATTAGTTAATACGGATGAACAAATAGTTGTCAGCATTTGTTCTTGGTCATCCGCATTAACAAATGCGGATAGACGACACGTACTTTTTCTTCTTATGCAGAAACTTCTTTATCCGCATTTCTTCTTGGACTTTAGGGAGATTTCCAGCAGAACAACCATCCACCTCTTGAATTGGCATGTATGATCCTTTCAGGGTCCAACAATAATATTTAGGGCTTATGCAATTTGGTATATGAAATAGAGATTTGAAAGATGAAACAGGGATTTGATATTGAAATTAGGGATTTGAATTGTGTTATTTTTAATTGCAATTTGTAATCTTATTGTGTTATTTGTTATAAAATTTAGGATTTGAAAGATGAAAAAACAAGTTCTTATTGGTAATTTTTTAAAAAGAAAATTTTAAAATGAGGATATTGGTTCTGATAATGATGATGATATTGGATCAACAATTCCTTTGGGTTCAATTTTCTTCGATCCCAAACGGATTTGATTTTAATGATCTTCCTTCGGACCCCTTTATGTTTTTTTCTTTTATTAGTATAAATGTACGGTAAAAAAATTTTACGCTAACCCTAAACTTTTATTCTAGATCCGCTATTGGCTGAGTGGCGGCCACCATGGCACTTTTTGAGGTTCTTCTAGTTTTCCCTTACAGACACGGAGATTTTGAGCGGCGTGGATTAATACATGTTGAAGTTTTTTGTAAACCTACACAACTCACCCATAACTTTTATTTCTATTGTGCACCATGTTCCCATGCAGTCCAAAATTTTATTGCTTCCTTAATGTTATTTTCTTTCTCTCATATGGTTTACTTCATGTGATAGGTTAGTAGGTGTTTAGCTATATTTTAGCTGCTGCCTTTCATGTTAAAATATGTAAAGTTGTAATTCAATTCTTTGTTATTTTCAAATGTTATTAGATGGTATTTTGATGTTACTAAGGTCATGTGGTGGATTTGTAGTTATAATAAAGTAGGAGGGCTAAAGGTGTTTAAAGAAGATGTCAAGGACTGATGCTGCGTAAATAGGAAATTTGTTAGGTTATAAACTATACTACTGGAGTTGTCATTAGTTATGAGAGTTCTAAGGTTTTTGAGTGCATTCATCTTCTTCATCTCTCATGTTATTCTTATATATTCTCTCATAATCTTAATGTTCAATCTCTGCAAACCAGTTAGCAAAAATCTTTTGCTAAAAAGATTATTAGATTGAATCATCAATGTAGTCGATGTTTTTATATGTGTTCGTTAGATTGATGTACACATTCATATGACTTTAAGTTTTCTAGGTTGCAATCTTAGTTCTGAATGATTTCTATATTAATCTCAAAAAAATTTAACATGGTATCAAAGCATTGTGCTCTTGTTGCTTATTTGTTAAATAGTCGGTCCGAATCTAAGGTTTCAAGTATTATCCTTTCTTTGAGGATTCTAGGGTGGGATTGATGTTTTGATCGTTCATCAGTTCTTGGATTACATGGATTGGAATTCTGAACATTGTTTCATCTACTTTGCGAGGGGTTAAAAAACCCTAATTTAGAGTTAGGATTATGTATATGTGATGTGCTCCAAATTATACATAAAAACACTATCAAAAGCACATCATTTATTCCTCGATATCTCCTGAAATATGATGATTATGTACTTAAAATCATTTAATTGTGTTTTCAGGTGTTGAGAAGGGCAAGATGGACAAAAGGAGCATAATGGAAAAGAAATTGAAGAAATCCAAGCTTAAAACTCCAAGCATGGGGCCGTGCCTCATTAAGCACGCCCCCATGCCTTGCCTGAAACACACCCCCGTGCTAATTTGGCACACCCCCGTGATTGGACATCTGACAGGACAAAAGTACTGTTCCCCAAAAGTAGTCACGGGGCCGTGCCCCAAACAACACGGGGCCGTGTTCCCCCCTTTCACAGGGCCGTGCCCCATTTGTCACGGGACCGTGCCCGACAATTCCTGTGCGTACGATCCGACCAACTTTCGTAAGCATTGTACTAACACGGGGCCGTGCCTTTTTGTCACGGGGTCGTGCTTAAACACTCCGGGAAGCCTATAAATAGAGGGCTAAGTTCATCATTTTGCAAGCTTTTGGTGGAAGTGATACTCAGCAGAATTGTCTCGGGAATCAAGTCTTAGAGATCATTTGGAGGCTCGGGAGGTGCATACAACACTAGGAAGTGGCTCGGAATTGTCTAAACATCATCCACTGTGGATCATTGGTTTGATTGTTCTATTTTACCGATGAATTCATATCTATCTTCTATGTTGTTTGTTATATTACAGCTCATTATGAGCTAAACTCTCATTATCATCCTACTTGGATGAAATTTATGTAATTTGTGATGAATTAATGGTGTGATAAATATTGTGTTAATGTTATGGTGGTCTTGGAAGAACTTTCGATGGGTAGCACCTACATTTGAACGGGGGTTATAAGTTTATGGTTTGTAGTTGTGATTGTCATACACGGTTGAAAAACATATGATCAACTTTTATTCATAACAAACTATGGCTAATTAATTAGAGATGGTTATTAGAAATCATAAGATCTTAACTTTCTGATCATTTACGGGTTCTCTTTTATTAGTCTGAGAAATCTACAGTAATTGTTATGGTTTTCTAAAATTAATGGTATGTTAGAATAGAACTTGATCAATTCTCTTCTTACATTAAGTTATGTTTTCAGAAATCGTATGTCGAAAAGGACACAAAAGATTTACCTACATCACTAGGGCCTTGACCTAAGCAGTAAATCTCAACCTGACATGGTCTTGGTCACTACGGAGCGGATAGAAGAGAAATCGCGCCAGCTCATCTTTATAAACGTTAACACAATTACTTTATTCAATATCTTTAATCACACCACCACTTCATCACAGTTACATAAGTGTAATCCAAGTTAGGATGATAGCCTTTATCCCCTGATCTTAAATCCAAAAGTTTTAACTTGTTTTACTTTATTTATTATTTCTATTTTTAGTTTTGAAACCCTAATTTACATCAATGCAACTTATCAATCTCTTAAACAAAAATTGATAGTCAATCATAAGGATTGTTGAGTAGTCTTAGTGTGTCCACGGATTGATACTCGGTTCTTACCATCACTATATTACCTCACGATAGGTGCACTTGCCTTTTGTGTGTGTAGTTAGTAGTAGTAACAACCATTTAAAACTGAATCTGTGCGAAAAATCCTTTATCAAAATATATACTTTCACACCGCATCAAGTTTTTGGCGCCGTTGCCGGGGACACACGGCAAGTTTGAAAGACAATCTAAATTTTTTGACTGTCCTGTTTATATCTTGTTAATATTTTATTCAAATTCATTTTAATTTTGTAGTTAGTTTTTCTTAGTTAGTTTAGTTACATTTGCCTGATTCATTTTAAGCCTTAGTTAGTTTATGCTTCCTTAAGATAGTGTATGTCCGACTCGTCTAGTCCTAAACTTGTTTCACCTCTTTCGGAACCTGAACGACTTTTCCGACAAAGGTTATGTGAAAGACCACAACAAGCAGCAACAATCATCGAAGAAGATATCTCGGAAGATACACCATCCGAAGGAGACATGGCTAATCAAGACGAGGAAATGAAGATGACGCACTATGCCACACCATCAATCGACGGTTATGAGTCTAGTGTTTCCAACCAGCAATAGCGGCCAACAATTTCGAGATTAAGTCTAGTATTATCCAACTCGTAGAGAACTCTGTCCAGTTTCACGGATTGCAAGACGAAGACCCTAACACTCACATCTCACGATTCCTTCGTATCTGTGCCACTTTCAAAATCAACAACTGTTCAGACGATGCTATTAGATTACGACTTTTTTCCATTTTCACTTCGTGGCCGAGCCATTGACTGGCTTGATTCACTTCCGCCTGGGTCCATCACCACATGGGCGGAAATGGCTGAACAATTCCTGTTGAAATACCTTCCACCCGATCGCACTGCCAAATTGAGAAGCAGCATCACAAGCTTTCGCCAAGACGATGAGGAATCATTACACGCAGCATGAGAGAGATATAAAGGTCTCCTTAGAAAATGCCCACATCACGGACTTGATCTGTGGCTGCAGTGTCAAACTTTTTATGATGCAATCAGCGGAGCACACAAACAAACTGTAGATCAAAGTGCGGGAGGAGATTTCGGAAGTGTCACACCAACAGAAGCCTACCAAGCCCTAGAGAAAGCAGCTAAGAAGAGCTTTGCTTACAATCCCTTGAGAAACAAAATCAACTCTAGAGGAATTCATCAAGTAGACTCTGAAACACTGATCACAACCCAATTAGAAGCCTTAACCAAACGATTTGAACAATTGCAAGCTGAACTTAAAAAGACTCCAACACGATGCAACACATGTGAAAACTCACACAAGACCAATGAATGTCCACAAGGCATTATGATGGTTGAAGATGTTGACTACGTAGGAGGCCCAAACAACTCATATAACAACAACTCAAATTGGAGGAGCAACCCGAATTACAGAGAAGCTGGTAACAACCAATCATTATCTGGATTCAACCATAGGCCACCTTACCAACAACAGAAACCACCATATCAAGGTCCAAGCAGTAGTAATCAAGACCATGGAGCATCATCAATGGAAGATTTATTGCAGCAATTGTTGTTAACCACACAAGCCACAGATGAGTACGTCCGAAAATCTGATCGAAGAAACGAGGAAAGGTTCCAAAGAAACGAGGCTGACATCAAAAGCAACAAAGCATCATTGCAAACCATTGAAAACCAAGTAGGTCAGATAGCACAACAACTATCTACAAGACCCCAAGGTGCTTTGCCTAGCAATACTGTAACAAACCCTAATGCTCAAGTCAAAGCCATCACCACAAGGAGTGGCAAAACCACTCAAGGTGATGCACCTGTATTACAGCCCATCCTTGAAGAAATAGAACTCGAGACGCCAAGTAATACAAGTGACAAGCAAAAGCAACCCGTCGTTGTTGAAGAACCAGCCAAGAAATACGTACCACCGCCACCTTATGTCCCACCACCTCCATATCCCGGTCGTCTGAGACAACAACGAATGGAGGCACAATATGGCAAATTTCTGGGATTGTTCAAGCAACTCCACATTAATCTGCCATTGGTGGAAGCCTTAGCCCAAATGCCAAATTATGCTAAGTTTTTAAAGGGTGTATTGTCAAACAAGAAGAAACTGGAAGAGTTATCACATGTAGTTTTGAATGAGGAATGCTCAGCAGTTCTTCAAAACAAACTACCTTAAAAGATGACTGATCCAGGGAGTTTCACCATACCTTGCCTAATAGGAAATCTTTCTGTCAGCAACGCGTTAGCCGATTTAGGTGCTAGTATTAACCTCATGCCTTATGCAGTTTTTGAAAAGTTAAACTTAGGTGAGCCTAGACCTACTCGTATGAGCATCCAATTAGCTGACTGTTCTGTCAAATATCCGAGGGGCATTGTTGAAAATCTCTTAGTTAAAATCGACAAATTCGTATTTCCCGTTGATTTTGTGATCCTCGACATGGATGAGGATAAGAATGTTCCTCTCATCTTAGGTCGACCTTTCTTAGCAACCGCTCGAGCCCTCATTGATGTTTGCACCGGCAAACTCACACTCCGAGTGGATGAGGAGGAAGTGACGTTTGACATAGGACAATCCATGAAACATCCTCAACATCATGATGATTCACTCTATTATATTGATGTTTGCGACTCAATCATAAGCTGTCATCTAAAGAACACTCGTCAAATTGAAGCTTGCAGTACTCAATTAATAGAAATCCAAACCACTGAGCCCATCTGTGAGCACCAAATCATTCCAGAACTTGAAGTTGACGAGACATCATCTTACCAAGAAGCATTTGAGATCATCGATCAAGAATTAGAACCTAAAGCCAAACCTTCTATCGAAGACCCTCCGGCTTTAGAACTTAAAGAACTTCCGTCTCATCTCGAATACGCTTTTCTTGAAAACACCTCTCAGCTTCCTGTCATAATCTCATCCGCCCTATCAAAAGAGGAGAAGAACAAATTGCTCAATGTGCTGAAGGCACATAAACGAGCAATTGCATGGAAAATCATGGACATCAAGGGAATCAACCCATCCTTTTGCACTCACAAAATATTAATGGAAGAGAACTTCAAATCCGTCATTCAACCACAAAGACGTTTAAATCCGAGCATGCAAGATGTGGTGAAGAAAGAAGTAATCAAACTGCTAGATGCCGGTTTGATTTACCCTATTTCTGATTCGCCTTGGGTTAGTCCTGTCCAAGTTGTCTCAAAGAAAGGAGGAATGACTGTGGTAACTAACGAAAAGAATAAGCTCATTCCAACTCGTACGGTTACAGGATGGAGAGTTTGCATCGATTATCGCAAACTCAATGACGCCACAAGAAAGGATCACTTCCCTCTACCTTTCATTGACCAAATGCTCGAGAGACTCTCTGGAAAAATGTTCTATTGTTTCCTCGATGGTTTCTCAAGGTACTTTCAAATTCCCATTGCTCCCGAAGATCAAGAGAAAACAACATTCACTTGTCCATATGGCACTTTTGCGTATCGACGAATGCCTTTTGGATTGTGTAATGCCCCTGCTACATTTCAAAGATGCATGGTAGCATTTTTTCATGACATGATTGAACACTCAATGGAAGTTTTCATGGATGATTTCTCAGTCTTTGGAAACTCATTTGAACAATGTCTTGAAAACCTGGAGCAAATGCTGGTTAGATGCGAGGATTCTAACCTTGTTCTAAATTGAGAAAAGTGTCATTTCATGGTTACTGAAGATCTCTCGAGCAGGCCTCGAAGTTGACCAAGCCAAAGTTAACACTATTTCCAAACTACCATATCCCACAACCGTGAAAGAAATTAGAAGTTTCCTAGGTCATGCAGGATTCTATCGCCGTTTCATTAAAGACTTCTCAAAAATCGCATGACCGATGACTCAACTTCTTGAGAAAGATGCAAAATTCGTGTTTTCCAACGAATGCATCAGTGCATTTGATCTGTTAAAGGAAAGGTTGGTCACCGCTCCAATTATGGTTTCCCCAGATTGGACGTTACCATTTGAACTCATGTGCGATGCAAGCGATTTTGCGGTAGGAGCCGTGTTAGGTCAAAGGAAAGACAAGCAATTCCACCCAATTCACTATGCAAGCAAAACCCTGAATGATGCACAAGAAAACTACACAACCACCGAGAAAGAACTTCTCGCAGTAGTTTTCTCATTTGACAAATTTCGCTCATATCTAATCCTGTCAAAAACAGTCGTCTATACCGATCATGCAGCCCTACGTTATCTGTTCAACAAACAAGATACAAATCGGAGATTGATACGATGGATACTTCTGCTTCAAGAATTCGACATTGAGATTCGTGACAAGAAAGGAGCAGAAAACCTAGCGGCTGATCATCTTTCGTGTCTTGAAGATTCGAACCATCCACAACCCGAGGAACTCAAAATAAACGATAATTTTCCTCACGAATTCCTTTTGAACATCCAATCTTCAATTGATGAATATCCTTGGTTTGCCGATTTCGCAAACTATTTGGCAAGCGAAATTCTTCTCAAAGGAATGACTTATCAGTAAAAGAAGAAATTTTTTACTGACATTAAGCATTACTATTGGGAGGATCCATACCTATTCAGAATCGGTGCGGACCAACTCATTTGAAGATGCGTATACGGAAGTGAAGCGGAACAGATCCTAAGGCACTGTAATGAAGGACCCACAGGAGGCCACATGGAGCAACTCTAACAGCCAAAAAGTCTTCGATTCTGGATTCTATTGGCCCATGATCTTCAAGGATGCTCACAACATGGTACGCACCTGTGATGCATGTCAAAGAGCAACCAACATCTCGACACGGGATAAGATGCCTCAGAAATCCGTTCAAGTATGTGAGGTATTTGATTTATGGGGTATTGATTTCATGGGGCCATTCCCGGTATCATTTGGAAATCGTTACATCTTGGTGGCAGTTGATTATGTCTCAAAATGGGCCGAAGCTCAAGCCCTGCCTACCAACGATGCAAGAAATGTTGTCAGATTCCTTAAGAAATTATTCTCTCGTTTTGGTACCCCCAAGGCTTTGATTAGTGATCGAGGAACCCATTTCTGTAACAATCAGCTCGAAAAAGCAATGACTCGTTATGGAGTAAACCATCGCTTTACAACCGCTTATCACCCACAAGCAAATGGGCAAGCTGAAGTCACTAATCGAGGTATCAAACGAATCCTAGAAAAAACCGTAGGACAAAATCACAAGGACTGGTCTGCCAAGCTAGATGATGCATTATGGGCTTTTCGAACAGCCTTTAAGACTCCCATTGGCACAACACCGTTTAAACTCGTTTATGGGAAGTCGTGTCATCTACCTGTAGAACTGGAACATAAAGCCTATTGGGCACTCAAAGCAGCAAACCTAGACCAAGGCCTTGCAGGAAAGAATCAATTTCTACAAATCCATGAACTAGAGGAACTGAGAGAACAAGCATACGAAAACGCAAGGGTTTACAAGGAAAAGACAAGGAAATTCCATGACTCTCGTTTGAGGAGCACTAAACGATTTCATATGGGGGAACGTGTCTTACTGTATAACTCTCATTTACGTCTGTTTCCCGGAAAGTTAAAATCACGTTGGTCTGGACCTTACACGATTAAAAATGTGTTTCCAAATGGTGCCATCGAAATTGACAACCACGACGGTTTAAGTTTCAAGGTGAATGGACATCGTTTAAAGCCATATAACGATGGGCCAACCAAGATTTTCTCGGAGGAATTACACCTCCGCCCCGACGAGGATTAAGTGTGGAGAAGGGTCGCGCTGAAGACCTGAAACGAAAACACGGCACTTGTACATAGATTTTATTTGAAATTTTTAACTTTTGTATGTCTCCCAAGCACAAGCACGGGGCCGTGCCCCACCAAGCACGCCCCCGTGACTCTGACAATTATTTTCCATGATCTCCGCTGACGACTCTGGAACGTTACAGGACGAATTTAAGACGACTTCTGACAAGCACGGGGCCGTGCCTACCCAAGCACGCCCCCATGATCAACTTTGCAGACCTGTGTATAAATACCACACTTGTTCCAAGCTTTCATCACACCCATTTCTGCTCAAAATCTCAGAAAGAAAAGATGAAAGAATCCAGTCAAGGAAGTTCCAATTGGAATCCTGCAACGAAGCCCCGGTCTGAAACTAGAGAGCCAACAACTCAGGAATATTTCTTCAAGCTTCATGAGCTGATCAAGAAATTGACTGAGATGAATCTCACCGCAACTCAACGCTTGGCTGAACTTATCCAGAAAGTTCAGGAAATGAGCGAGGAGCTTGTTTCCATCAATCGTCGGCTTGCGGAACTTAGCAATCGCACTTCGCACTACCCTATCCCGACCCTTCCACACGAAATGTGTGGAGGCTTCTTCTAGAGACATTTCATAATGGTTCATGTGCGCTAGTGCGCGTTAAGGAGTCTGGTTTTGCAGTTTCAGATTCCCGGTTTTTAACGTATTATGTAATCATAGGAGATAGGAAAATGTAATTGTCGTTTGGCTTACTTATTTAAATTCTAGAACTAATTTTGTAGCCTTTCTGATGAATTGGATGTGACAAAACTTAGCCGGGTAAATTACGTAACGCACGAAATTGAAAAACGGAACAACAAAAGACTGAACCAAAACTGCACAAGGGGAACACGCCCCAGTGCCCATATAGTCACGGCCCCGTGACGACAAAAAAATGACACCGCCTGACTTGTTTCAGCTTTTTGTCTTGTTCCCCATCAATGATGAATGTTAAAACGCGAATTTTGCCTGCAAACTCGTATCCTCTTCATCTTGTGAGAGTTTTTCAATTTTTTTTCTTTCATACTTTCAAGTCACCTTTCAAGAGATTTAATCAAGAGGTTAGTATGCTAATTCCCATGATTATGATAGCCATTTGCATGTATTTAGGTGATTAGGTCTCTAAACAACCGAAATCCTAATGATTATATGTAAGAGCTTGTGCTTAAAAATGTTATGGAATTATGAATGCTTTATTCCTTCTTGTTTATGTTCTCTTGAAGTTGATTAGTGTTAATTAGTATGATTAGTTAGTTATTAGTATTAGTATGTTTGCCTTTAGTGTTAACAAGACTATCTTCATAATGTGTGGTGATTTCATTGTTAATCATGTTCAAGTTCAAAAATTGGCAAGTAGTGTTGAAACATTGTATATTTTTGTCTTGAATTATTAACAAATACTCAAAATGTTTAACGTGTAATCTTTGGTTTTTCAAGCAGGAAACTAACAAATTTATGCTTAATCAAAGATTTACAAACAAAACCACATTTGCTCGAGTTGAAATTTCATGCTTCAAAATGTTAACCGCACCCCCACGTTTCAAGAGACACACCCCCATGTTTAACAAACTTTTCGAACGTGTCAACTGTTTTTCAACACAAGTTCACAAAAAGGGGTGACGTGGCTCTTAAAAATCAATTTTTATCCCTAAAATAGATAGACTATTCCAAAAATAGTTTTGTATATTTTAACTGATTTGTCAAAATTTCAGGATCATGAACCATCCATACTTACAATTTGGAGGAAACCTTGAAAGATGGTGTCGTGATCGATTGCAAAGGCTCTTGCAAAGGGCTGAAAAGTCACATTTGCAAGCCGATGAAGAAACCTTGGCGGCTGTCGGACAACTCGAAAGATATAACAATTTATTGAGTATTCAGTGGAAGCGGCTGTTTTCACAAAACAGACCTTCCATTTATGAACTAACTCTTGAATTTTTAGCATCTTTCAGATTCAGCATGAAAGACTCCGACTCTTGGGATGAGGAAGCAGTTACATTCAGGCTAGGTGGACATTGGCGAAAAACATCCATCGCTTTGTTTGGTGTCTATCTGGGAATATATACAGAACAGGAAATGGAGGAGGAAGCAATCTCAGGAATGCCAGCTTATCATACATTTCCAGATGAGGAAAGTAGGGACGCAGAAAGCGGTGCCATGAGAAAGGCATTTTGGGAAAAGATTGGAACAGGGTCGTTCAACTCAAGTAAAACCATGAGTAGTCAGATTCGGGACCCGTTGCTATGATACATACATCGGTTGCTTAGCCATTCGATAACAGCTCGAGGCCAAAGCGAGGGAGTTGTTAGTTTGAGAGACCTGTTTATTTTATATTGTATGACTAATCATTTGCCATGCAATATTGGGTATTTGTTTTGTAACTTGTTTGCCTGGAATGCAACTGCAGGTGCTCCGACACCCATGTTTGGAGGAAGCTGGATCCTGAACTTATACGAGAGTTATGGGTGTAACACGGAGGGAACCGAAGGAGTAATGCTAGGATTGTTGGACTTAAGCATTTGCACAAGCATGTACATGATCATAACCTTACCAAATGGACAACCAAGATTTATGGACAGTAAGGGACAAATCAGGGATCCGGCAGATCCTGAGGAAATTATCATGGACCTCGATATGCCAACACATCATGAGGATGCCGGGGCCTCCAGCTCACACGCGGAGAATTTCCCACCATGTTAGACCTTTATGAAGCAATCCAAACCACCAGTGACCATGCAAGGAGATCATTCGAATACGCGCAACAAGCCTTCAACCGAGTCGAAAATCTGAACTCCCGAGTGGATGACCTGAGCAATGATGTCACGTATATCAGAAACCGAATGTATCATGAGTGGGGGGATATCCCGCCACAAAGCCCTTGAAAATCCATATCACTTTCAGGGCTCGGGCACAGTCGTTTTGTGCCACTCTATCCTTTACTTTATGTCATTTTATTTTATTTTATGTGTTTAGGATTTTAATGTTTTCAATAAATGGATGATATTTCAGGTGATCCCGATGATTCTCACAAGCAAAGGCACAAATCGATTTCATCATCTTTTGGGGAGTATCTCGTTACCATTCCTTGTTTTCTATTATTTATCACATTGGGGACAATGTGAATTTTAAGTGTGGGGATGGGATTAATCGAGATACATATTTGATACTTTGCTAAAAACAGGTCCAAATTGAAAATTTTCAACAAAATCACTTAACCAATAATTTTTGTGACGCGAACCCAAAAATTTAAACAATTTTTGATAAGCCAAACTACAAATATACGTTTTCGGGAAATAAATAAGTAAATAAGAGAAATCCAAATAAAAGTTGAAAATATTTTTGTGATATCCTTAAAAGCAATAATCAAGTAAATATATGTAATCATGCAAAATGAAACACTTTTACCCAATTCCATCCATTTGTGAGTTTATTTTTGAGCCTTAAACAGCTTTTGCAAACCTTTGCAATTTTACTTTCATTTTGGATTCAATTGAGAGTACCTCATGATACGTGTGATTAGAACTTGCTTTGGGTATACATTTCAAGACCTTAATTAGTATTTTTTGCATAAAAATGAGTTAGGCATTAGGAAACCTTAACCATTCAAGCCCCAACCATTTTCTTTTAATCTTTCTTACCCGAACGTCAACCCTAGTTAGCCCCGTTGAGCTTAAACATTTTATTTTTATCACCCGAATCACCAAGTCACTCAACCAAAAAGCCTTCAACAAAACCCGTTTTTCGTTAAAGACACGATTTTGGTTTATTTATATAAAAAAAAGAAAAGAAAAGAAAAAGAGAAAAAGAAAGAAAAATTTGGTCTTTTACCGCAGACCTAAAAGAACTGGAATGCATTCTTTTGATTTTAATTTGCTTTGTTGCATTCATCACACAAAACCGGGACTTCCCCCGGAAATCCGCGAACAAATTTACAACCTCACGTACGACGCAAGAAAGAAATGGCGAAAAGGGGAACAAGTTCCGCCATTTTGTGGAATCTCAAAAAGCGCTATAAAAAGACGGGCAAAAAGATACGAAAGGTGCCCGAATTATGGAAATTGGTCACACGATGGAAAATGCAAAAAGAACCAAACTGAGTCTCAATACGAATACACGGAACTGATCCGATTGGGTGCTATTAGGCTTCAAGCCGAACGATCCTTACGAAAGGATAGTTTTGTGTACCTTCGAGTAAAGGATGAAGTAAGGTTTCTGAAAGCAAAATACGGTCTTGACAATCTGACCTTAAACGAGTTCTCAAGTTAGCATATCCCTTCTAGCTTGAATTATTGTATAGGGAACTTTTTGCTGCTTTCCTTGTAGTTTATTTTAGAAAAATAAGCCAAGACTGTCGTCTTTAGCATTTAGCCACTTTTTCCAAACATTTCACACCCGAGCCCGAGCCAAGTTACAACCCATCAAAGACCTAATGATTTATGCAAGTAAATATCTAAGTAGGTGGAGAATTGATCCCTTAGCAAGCATATGATTTCACACGTACTCATGCTAGGCAATTGAGCGTATTAGTCATACTTCATCTTATGTATGATTCCATATATTCAGCCGAGTGTGAGTGTATTTTATGAGGAGTGTGGATTTTTGCATGGTTATAATCTTTACTAACAATCCCATTGCTTGCTAGGATATCATTCTATACATGCCTAAAATGTTTGCATTTGGATGAAATAATTTTTACTTGCGTATTTCCCGAAAGACATATTTATCTTTTGCTTTATTTGGTTTTTGGTGGAGTTGTCATTTTAAGTGATTTTGCTTGAGGACAAGCAAAGTTCAAGTGTGGGGATATTTGATGTGCTCCAAATTATACATAAAAACACTATCAAAAGCACATCATTTATTCCTCGATATCTCCCAAAATATGATGATTATGTACTTAAAATCATTCAATTGTGTTTTCAGGTTTTGAGAAGGGCAAGATGGACAAAAGGAGCATAATGGACAAGAAATTGAAGAAATCCAAGCTTAAAAGTCCAAGCATGGGGCCGTGCCTCATTAAGCACGCCCCCATGCCTTGCCTGAAACACACCCCCGTTCTAATTTGGCACACCCCCGTGATTGGACATCTGATAGGAAAAAAGTACTGTTCCCTAAAAGTAGTCACGGGGCCGTGCCCCAAACCAACACGGGGCCGTGTTCCCCCTTTCACGGGGTCGTGCCCCATTTGTCACGGGGCCGTGCCCGACAATTCCTGTGCGTACGATCCGACCAACTTTCGTAAGCATTGTACTAACACGGGGCCGTGCCTTTTTGTCACGGGGCCGTGCTTAAACACTCCGGGAAGCCTATAAATAGAGGGCTAAGTTCATCATTTTGCAAGCTTTTGGTAGAAGTGATACTCTGCAAAATTGTCTCGGGAATCAAGTCTTAGAGATCATTTGGAGGCTCGGGAGGTGCATACAACACTTGGAAGTGGCTCGGAATTATCTAAACATCATCCATTGTGGATCATTGGTTTGATTGTTCTATTTTACCGATGAATTCATATCTATCTTCTATGTTGTTTGTTATATTACAGCTCATTATGAGCTAAACTCTCATTATCATCCTACTTGGATGAAACTTATGTAATTTGTGATGAATTAATGGTGTGATAAATATTGTGTTAATGTTATGGTGGTCTTGGGAAAACTTTCGATGGGTAGCACCTACATTTGAACGGGGGGTTATAAGTTTATGGTTTGTAATTGTGATTGTCATACACGGTTGAAAAACGTATGATCAACTTTTATTCATAACAAACTATAGATAATTAACTAGAGATGGTTATTAGAAATCATAAGATCTTAACTTTCTGATCATTTACGGGTTCTCTTTTATTAGTCTGAGAAATCTACAGTAATTGTTATGGTTTTCTAAAATTAATGGTATGTTAGAATAGAACTTGATCAATTCTCTTCTTACATTAAGTTATGTTTTCAGAAATCGTATGTCGAAAAGGACATAAAAGATTTACCTACATCACTAGGGCCTTGACCTAAGCAGTAAATCTCAACCTGACATGGTCCTGGTCACTACGGAACGGATAGACGAGAAATCGCGCTAGCTCATCTTTATAAACGTTAACACAATTACTTTATTCAATATCTTTAATCACACCACCACTTCATCACATTTACATAAGTGTAATCCAAGTTAGGATGATAGCCTTTATCCCCTGATCTTAAATCCAAAAGTTTCAACTTGTTTTACTTTATTTATTATTTCTATTTTTAGTTTTGAAACCCTAATTTACATCAATGCAACTTATCATTCTCTTAAACAAAAATTGATAGTCAATCATAAGGATTGTTGAGTAGTCTTAGTGTGTCCACGGATTGATACTCGATTCTTACCATCACTATATTACCTCACGATAGGTGCACTTGCCTTTTGTGTGTGTAGTTAGTAGTAGTAACAACCATTTAAAACTGAATTTATGCGAAAAATCCTTTATCAAATATATACTTTCACACCGCATGTAGAAAGAACTTGTAGCCCTAAGAAGGCTATGAGTGTTGCTTAACAGCTCTTTTTTCTACAGGGTCACTCGCCAGATCGATGTTGTTGTCGTGGGCGGGTTATTGATTCAAGAGCCACCCAACATATGGTTATTATAAAAATTATATGTCTGATCTTTTGGATGTGTCTAGTTTTAACATGTCAGCAGGTAATGTTAAGGAGGCTCAAGAACCATCAATATTGTAAGACGAGATGCAGATAATTTAGAAAGGTCTCATACCCCTAAGGCCGCTAATACAAGTTCAAATGGTATCTTATAGAAGTTGGCCAAAGTTTGTTATCTTCTTAAAAATATAATGATTATGTGATCGAGCGTAAGGTAAAAATTATTTTTTTATAAAAGTGTGTCTTTTTTGTATTTTCTTGACAATATTGTTAAGCTTAGGTCTTATAGTGAAGCTTGCAAATATGTTGAATGGTAAATGATATGAATAATGAAATTGAAACATTAAATATGAATTACACTTGGATTATAAAAAATTTGCCAAAAATAAAAACCTATAGAATGTAAATGGATATATAAGATTAAAGACAAGTCAGATGTTGTGATAGAGCATTATACGTCTATAGGTTAGTTGTTAAAGAATATGATTGTCGAGAAAGACTTGACTTTGAGGAAATGTTTTCACCTGTTGTAAAATGGTTATCTTAGAACATTGAGTGCTTTTATTTTTCAATTTGATTGGAAATTATTTCAAATGGATGTTAAAAATGATTTTTATATAGAGTTAAATAAGAATGTATATATGACAAATTCTTGAAGGTTTTCAGGCTAAATTTGAAAATGGCAACGTCTATGAGTTAGTATACTCTTTATAAGATCTTAAATAGGTCCCTCGTTAGTGGAATGAAAACCCTACTCTATATTGTTAAGTATTGGTTTTATTCAAAGCATGAATAGTCTTTTCCTATTTGCTAAAACATCTATAACAACCCATGTAAACCGTACCAAGATATTGTTTGCTTTGCCCTCGATGGGTTGCACATCTAGGTTCTCACGATTTTGTTTTCACCCGACGAGTTGCTCGCCCAGGCAAACCGCATCTTGGTAGAGAAGGTTTCCACCCTCTTATAAAGAAGCATTTGTTCTCCCCCTTAACCGATATGAGATTTACATCTCCACCTCCTTGTGAGGCCTAGCATTCTCGCTGACACACAGGTCTAGCTCCTGGCTCTGATACCATATGTAACAGTCCACGTAAATTGTATCCAGATATTGTTCGTTTTGTCCTGATGGGTTGCACAAAAGAATCACGACTTTGTTTACACCAGACGAGTAGCTTGCCCCGGTGAAACGCATCTTGGTAGACGAGGTATCCACCACCTTCTAAGAAGATTTTTCGTTCTCCCCTCAACCAATGTGAGACTTACATCTCCACCCCCGTTACGGATGGTATCAAGCCAAGGACCATACCGATATGCAAGCGAAGACGCTGGACTGGGTGGTATCAAATCCACGGACAAACCAATATGCCAGTGAGGATGTTGGACTTAATAAGAGGGTGGAGATGTAAGTCATACATCAGTTGATGGGGGAATGAAACCATTCTTATAAGAGGATGCATACCTCCTCCATCAAACATGTTAGGAGATGTAAGTCTCAGATCGGTTAAGGGGGAGGATGAAACTCTTCTGATAAGGAGTTGGATACCTCCTCTACCAAGACACATTTTGCCTGGGTGAGCATCTTAATCTTATAAAACTTTTACTTTCATTTTAACTACTTTCTCTTTTATAAGTATTATAGTTCTGAGCAAAACAAAACCATGAGTTTCTGGACAGGCAACCCATCAGAGGCAAAGTGAACAATATCTTGGTATGGTTTACGTGGGCTGTTACAACATCTGGGTAAAAAATGTTGTTCTACTTGTATATAGTCTAAACTAAAACAAAGTATGAATTAAAGTTTTGATTAACGCTTTGGGGATACCGATATATTTTCTAGAAATTGAAAGTGATTAAAACCAACTCTGGAATTTGTCTATCTTAATGAAATAGTGTTTGGACTTATTAACTAATTTTAGATTGTTAGGGTGCAAACCAAATAGGATTCCTTAAAACATTATATAATGTTTGCACCCTATATATAGTTATTTATGATGTTTCAAATCTTAACAGAACTGCCTTTGATTTGACAAATATAACTAAATATTGAGTGTTGGTTGGTAAATTGATATACTTGACTTTAACTAGCTTTGATGTTTCAAACACAGTTTAATGTCTTAGTCGATATCTGCATCAACCTCTTGATTCTCAACTCCAAATTCCTCTTCATTTGTTAATATATCTAGATTAAGTCTTGGAAAAAGAAGTGTTTTTCTTAAACTGCATCTATTAGTTTTAAAGGTTTTTCTGATTCAGATAAGAGTGTAATTATTTTAACATCTCGTATTTTCGTTAATTTAAAAGTTAACTTTGTTAATTCTTGTAAGGATCTTTTATGACAATTTTGTAACTTTGTAAAATTTATATGCTTGATAATTAATTTGGTGGATAACAAATTAATTTAATAGATAATGATAACATTATAAGTATTATAATGTTTACTTATTATTATAAAAAAAAATTTAGGATAATAATAATCTTAAATAAAATAATTATTATTAGTATTATTATTATTATAATAATAACAATATTAATAATACTAATGATAATAACAATAATAATGTTAATAATAATATTAATAGTAAAAAATTAAAAACATTAAAACTTTATGACAAATTAAGTTAAGGGGGTTTTATGTCATTTTTATAAAATAAAAAAGGAAAGTTGGTGCACAAAATAATAAAACATTAAAATTCAGGGACTAAATTGTAATTTAATTAATACTAAACCTAAACTTTAAGTTTCAGGTGACAATTTTTAAAACCTCAGGGACTATTTGTGTAACTTATTTAAAACTACCCAAACCGCCCCCCTCTCCCTGTCGGTCTCTTTCCGCCGGCCACCGACTCCGGCCACCTTAAACCACTCAATTTCAACTCGATTAAACACCCCCGACACACTCACGTGTAAGATTCGAACTTGAACCCCAAAATAATTTAAAAATATAATCGATAGTGCGAGCTAAACCGCCCCACGATTTCGGCCAGCTTTTCCTCCATTATCGAGCACTAACGCCTACAATAATGCAATTAAACACGCGTAAACGATCGTATAACTATCTATAACCTATTCCTAGTTTCAATTGCATCTGAAAAATCCCACAGCACCTCCATCGAACACCACCTTCCTTTCGGACCTGCAACATGGTCGACAGTGGTCTTCGAGGCATTTAAACTCTAAATTGATTGAGGGCTTTGGATTACAAACACATGTTGAAGCTTCATACGAAAAGAATTTGATTATGAACAACCCAATCACCACGAACTAACTTCCACCCGTGACGACTCGTTCGTAAACCTGAGAGCATCAATTCGAACTCAATAACGTAAGTTTCGTACATTATTGTTCTCGTTTTAACATGGGAAAACAAAGCCCTAATATTAATTTGATTAACATGTATGAATTGAAGATCAATTTGATGGCAAACGATTCTAGGGTTCATTCGAATTGGGGACACTTTGTTAAATTAACTTAAAAATTTTGGAACCGGGGTTATCTCGCGGCTGTATGCCTTAGTCTACCGGTTCCAGTCTCCCTTGCTACACTTGAGGTCCCGGGTTCGAACCCGGGCACCTTCAAATAATTTTTTTAAAGGCTTTTCAGCCATATTTTTATTTTAGAAAATTTTTATTAAAATAAAAATAATTTTTGTAAACTTTAAATATTTTCACGAGCACCAAATAATTTTCTGGATTTTTCTATTAATTTTAAAATTAAATAATTGTTTTAAATATATTTTAACAAATATTATTCTTGGTTAAATCCTATTAAAAATGGGTTTCAACTAATAAATTTATTTCGGTTCAAACGTTATTCTTTTAAAAATCATAGTTATCTTAAGATGTTTATTTAAAACTTATATTTAAACTTTATATGTTGATACAAATGAGTTCTTTTAAAATAACTAAATAATTATTTATGTAAAATTGAACTTGAAACAATAAATCTTTATAATATTAATAAACATTATTAATTAAAGTTTTATCATGATAATTGTAGAAATTATATTTTATAATTTCACAAATTAATTACAAATATTTTTTTCTTATAAACTAAAGGTTTAGATTAATAATTTGTTATTAATCAAAACATTATTCTAATTATTTTAAAGATGTATTTACTTATTAAACCCTATCATTATTTATACTTAAAGTCATTTCTAGAATACTTAAATGAATAGTCCTTTTAATTGCATCAAAACATAAATGATTATGTCAAAAACTTATTACTTATAAAAACCCCAAATTCTTATTGAAACCCTAGTTCACGTTAAAACGATAACTATTATTAACCTTAAATCTTGTAATATATACATTTAGGTGCTTGTAAAAGAATCCGTTGGAGCATCGTATATAATCCTCTTATATACTTATACGTCATTGTGAGTTTTCCTTGCCCCTTTTTACTTTATTTCACACTATTTTGGGGTGAAACATGATACTTATACATCATACACTTATAAACGTTTGAGACTTGTAAAGCACTTGCAATTCATCTTTATACTTTGTCATGGTTATTTGTGTGTTGTAGGTGATTATATGAGATACATAGTTTGTTACAATCATTAACTATTGCTAGCCTGGCGACGTCTTAGATTTTTGGGCCTGACAAGCTTATTTGGTGCTAAAGTCGATGTGTTGCCGACTCCTAGGAGCCGTATGCTTGTGCACTAGGAAACCAAATACACTTAGCCAATCTTATATACTTGTAATCAAGTCGAGGTTTGGTTGTAAAGATATGTGTTCTATAACCTTACTAGCTTATAACCTATGACATGAATTGCTACTTGTAATCTTTTCATATTATGTATGAAAATCTTGGAAACTCACCAACTATTTTTAGTTGACCTTTTATTTTTATCATGTTTCAGGAAAACCCCCAAGTTTAAAGTGATCTTTTGAAGCTTGCAATAATCTAGGATTTGGACCTAGTTAATGGAATAAAGAATTATGTTTTGTTATGTTATGTTTGAACTTATTTCATTATTGAGACTTGTGCGTGTAATGTACCTTTCAAACTTATGAAAAATATATATTTGGATTTAATAATAGCGTTATGTGGCTGTGAACAATCGTAATCCCTCACACCTCGACGTTTCCGCCGTCAAGGTTGGGGTGTGACAATTATGTATGGGTGTGTATCTAGTGAGTGCTTCATGAAAGAGTAAAAGAAAAGTATAGTGTCATGGTCATCTGTAGAAGCATAATACCACATTGTAAGCATGACTATTGCAAACTTCTCTGGATATTAATGCACTCTAACGGCTTATAGGTTCATTATTCCTTACATATTAAATTACATTATAATTATAATGTTGCTATCCTGAATTTTGCAAATCTAGTGTTTCATAAAAGAACTAGGCATTTTGAAAATGATCTCTTCATTTTAAGAGAAAAAATTATGACTAGCATGTTTAAAAATTTTAAAATAGATACTAGTAATGTTGAAGGGCCAAAGCTGTTCAAGGAAGATATCATGGACTCAAGCTGTGGAAATGCTAGAATGGGCTATTAAAACATCGTAATCTAGAGTTATCATCACTTATGAAAATTCTATGGTTTGTGAGTGCATTCATCTTCTTCATATTTCTTGTTCATCTAACATATTCTCTCATTGTCTTGATGTTTTATCTTTGAAAATTTATGATGAGTCGATGTTTTGATATGTGTTCATTAGGTTGATGCACACATTCAAACAAGAAAATCTTATTTTCGAACGATGTCTATGCTAGTCTAACAAAAGTTAATATCGCATGAGAGCATTGTGATCTAGTTATCTAATTTGTCAAATGGTCGGTTTGAAATCCAGGGTGGTTTTGAGTATCATCGTTTGGTTTCAAGGATTTCGTGGTAACATTACTGTTATGATCATTTATTAATTCTTGGATTTTATGGTGCTTGGATCTCTGATTGTTGTTTCATATGTTCCAGCTAGGGGTTAAAAACCCTAATTTAGAGTAGGATACTATAATTTTAAGTTATGTATAAGAACCTGTTGCCCTAAGCAAAAGCTATGAGTATTGCTCATATATTGATTGTTAAATAATTCTGATTATTGTTACAGTTATAGGGTTCTGAAATCCTAATTTGTATTAGTTGTTATTATTACTATAACGCCCTATCTAGGGCGTTCATTCTGTAAGTAGTAACCTACCCTATTTTAAGTTCTTCTTTCATGTATCATACTAATTAGGCATAGTTGACTAGCTACGAGGACCATCACTATCTATTGTTACAAGAGAGCCACACTATGTTTGTCATGTGTTGTACTATTATGTGTTTAGTTTTCTGATAATAGTTCATACTATTTATGCACAGATGATTGTTTGTTATTGACATTCCTTTAATATTGTAATAGCCCAAGCACCGTACTAGATATTGTCCACTTTGGCAACAGCACTCCCTCATGCACCCACCCTTTACGGTTTTAAAACGCATTTGATAGAGAAGGATTCCTGCTCCATATAAGAAAGCTTTCATTTCTCTTCCCAACCGATGTGGGATGTTATATCCTCCCCACTTGGGAGGGCAGCATACTTGCTGGCACACCGGTCCAACCCTAGCTCTGATACCATTTGTAATAACCCAAACACCGGACTAGATATTGTCCGCTTTGGCAGCGGCACGCCTTCAGCCACCCACCCCCTCATAGTTTTAAAACACGTCAAATAAGGAAGGTATCCATCTATATATAAGGATGATTTTGTTCTCCTTCCCAACCAATGTAGGATTTTACAGATACATGTGTTTGTGAGTGATTAGATATACGATCCCGCTCTCCTTTCCACACCTAGGCTGTTTTGCCCGGGTATCTGGTTGGTGTGTACTTGTGGCTGATATTATGAATGATTAATTGAGTTAGTCATTTGGAATCTATGAGCGTCTTTGGTATTCTTTTTATCATGGTTGTTAATGAACCTGTTACGTTGATTAATGATTTAAACTATAATGTCCGTTATACTTGCATGCTAGTGATACTACTATTTTGATTATTGTGTTTGTTAAACTAAAAGGGACAAAAAACTACAATGTCTCGGCTAATGCTATGGGAATTGCTTTTCATGTTACAAATAAGTTTGGTCTTGTTGGTAAGTTTTGTGTGAAGTGAATCACTTATGATGTCCTTGCTAGATAAGGAAATATGTGTGACTCAACTATTTTATCATGGATATTAAATTCTATTTCTGAATACTATAAAAAATTGTATTTCATGTGAAGACAACTTTCTAACTGATTTACGTGATTGTAATTGTGATGCTTATAATAAAATCGTGAAATTTGATCAACATATAAGATGAATGCAACGTTTAGTGGAGCTAGATGTCAGCCACTGATATTCTTAATATTAACTAGGGATATTTTATCTTTTGTAAATATCTTATTTGGAAGAGTGTTACAATGTCACAAGGAGTCTTATCTAGTCATGCTCAACAAGCTACTTTTGTTTCTAAATCTAATGGAATTAATAGGAACTTATTAAAAGGTTCTTTAAATTGCTTAAAGTGTGACGAATTGGTCTTATCATTGGAACATGGTTATAAAATAATTGGGTATCAACCAAATTATAAGGGAAAATGTACTAGCTCTAAGCCTAATATTATTAATGTTGTTTTTGATAATGTCAATGGTGAAGAAGGGTCTTACTAATTGTTTGTAGATAAGTATGCTAAAGTCATGAATTTATTAAATTAACCTATAACTATAGATCAAAAAGCTTCTAAGATGACAGGTAATTTGTATGTTTGTAATCGTTGGGTCTATTATCTATAGGGTCAGCAAATTAGATCTAAACTAGCATTAATAACCTAGCAAACTTTAATCAAGTCAATACACAAACTTCAATTGTCAAAGAATGTTACTTTAACTGATGTGTTGGTTGTTTCTGAATATTGTTTGAGTATGTTCTCTTAATAACCTAGCAAACTAAAATCGTCAAATAATCTTAGGGGTTGTTTGATTTGCTTCTGACCGGGTCTAAATGTCTGACCCACTGACCCGGTCAGACATTTTGGTCAGTCAGGGTGTTTGATTCTCACTCTATCGCGTCTGACCCGGTCCGAAGCGTCTGACCCATGCCTATTTTCCTCTTACCCAGTCAGATTTGGAGAAGGCTCTTACTCGATCAGCCACTTCTGACTGAGTCTTTAAAATCAAACAGCCCCGTATTCTAATTGTGAACCTATCTATATCTAAAATTTTCAAAAATGAAGACAAAATATATATTAATGGATCAAACAAAACATGAAAAAATAATTTAGAGTAAATTACTATTTTGGTCCCTGTGGTTTGGTCATTTTAACCATTTGAGTCCAAAAACGAATTTTTTAACAAATCAAGCCCTAAGGTTTGTATTCTATAACTATTTCAGTCCAATACACTAACAGAGTTAGATTTTTCAGTTAGTTTTTAATAAAATGACCAAAATGCCCTTGCAAGAAAATCAATACATTACGAAAACCCCTTCTAGAACAGCTCTTCTTGACCACCATGTACCCGTCACCTCCGCCACCAACCACCCCCACCACCATGGACCCGTCACCTCCGCCACCAACCCTGGTGGGGAAGAGGAACAATCTGATGCGGGAGGGTGTAGGGGAGCTTGCGATGCGGTCGTGTTCTTCAAGCATGTTCTGTAGATCTTCATCGGTGGTGATTGAGACTAATTAATCAAGGTCTTCGTTGGGGAGCTGGTACTTGAACGTGAAAGGGTGGTGGCTGTACGGAGTACGGGAGAGGTGGTGGGTGAGGGATGCGATGGTGGAGGCAGTGGTGTGGCGGTCAACAGCGACGATGCGGGTTTCGCCACCGGCATAGCAGAGAGTTTTGGTCAAACCAACATACATCGAAACTGACCATTGACCTTATCTAATCCCATCTACCCTGTCGGCAAATCTCCCAAAGACCACCGGAAGTCACTCGCCGGCGTCGATTTCTCCATTTCCGATCACCACCAACCTCCTCATATGCTTCCATTCGATCCATTTTCAACTGGATTTTCAACTTTGATCTCATCGGTCTTCACCACCGGCGATTCTTTAATCTTCCTCTCTTCTTCTTCTTCCTCGTCTTCTTCTTCTTCTTCTGTATCGCCTCCTCTTTCCCCTGTTGCAGAGCTCCGATCAAGCTCCTCAAACACCCCTCTGCGTCCGCCGGACTCGTCTTCGGTTCGGCATCAGATTCTTCGCCACATCCGCCGGCGTCATTTCCGCCTCCTCCAACAACCCCCGAATCTCATCAAACAACTCATGCGTCTCGAGATACAGATAGTTTCTCGCCAAAACCCTAAACGCCTCAAACCCACAATACGACAACTCAATATGTCGATCCATTCGACCCCTTCGAATCAGTGCAGCATCAAGCTTCTCGACGTGATTCGTCGTGAACACAATCAGCCGATCGCCGCCGCACGCCGACCATAAGCCGTCGACGAAGTTCAACAAGCCCGAGAGCGTCACTTTACTCGCCTTTGCGTCGTTCTCCGGCGGCTTCATTGGCTTCTTCGCCGGATCTGTTTCTTCATCTTCTTCTTTATTATTAGAGTAAATTACTATTTTGGTCCATGGTGGGGGTGGTTGGTGGCGGAGGTGACGGGTCCATGGTGGTCAAGAAGATCTGTTCTAAAAGGGGTTTTGTTAAGGTATTGATTTTCTTGCAAGGGCATTATGGTCATTTTATTAAAAACTAACTGAAAAATCTAACTCTGTTAGTGTATTGGACTGAAATAGTTATAGAATACAAACCTTAGGGCTTGATTTGTTAAAAAATTCGTTTTTGGACTCAAATGGTTAAAATGACCAAACCACAAGAACCAAAATAGTAATTTACTCAATAATTTATTTCGAGAAAACAGTCTGGCCATAATTCTATAAAAAGGATAGAATCATAGAAATATCAAATATTCTTCAAAAGTCCAAAGTTCACATGCCAAACAATATGTATGGCTCTGAGATTGATAACTCGTACTCGTGAGTTAATGGGCCCAAACTTAAATTATTAATTTTTGTTTCTCTTTTGCTTCATAATAAATTATACTTCTCCCTATCTACATGTTTGTGTTTTCATTGTTTCCAAGCATTCCCTGAATCTCCAGTTAGTTGTTTTTAGTTATAAAAAAACACATGATGTGTACTTTCTTCTCACCTTATTAGTAAAAAATACGGATAAAGTCTTTGATATGTTATTAAATCCACTTTTATTTAATTGTTTTAAGATGTTATCCATGTGATTTCAATTGTTTTCTCCCCCTCTCATTTGATGGCTTTTAATGGACTTTAAATGTGAAATTATCTTTTTTGTTCATGTGAAAGAGCTAAATTTAAATAAATATGATATTCCCGCTACTTTTTTATGGTGATTCTTCTTCTTCATCTCTCATCCATTCTTCCTTAGCCTTCCATCTCATTACTGACAGCTAATGAAATCCAATTCCCGAAAGCCAACTTCATTCACTAACGAAGCCGAAGTGGAACTTGTTTGCTCCGTTTCGTCTTAAAATCATCCATTCACTTCTTCATATCCCTTTCATTGAGCTTCGTACAAGTTTTACTAGCGAAATCCCATAATTTTTTAATTAAATTGTTCCTTACTAAGACAAATACACTAATTCTTAAACTGTCATTTTGTTAGGTGATTCACTCATAACACTTTCAATGATATTTTCCCTTTTTTTACTTAGTACGGCTATCACAGACGAACACATAACATAATTGAACGTAAATGAATGAAAATAGATTTTGTTTCGTGCTTGAACTTTACTTATTATTTTTGTAAATCGACATTAAAGGCTACATTCTCTATCGGTCTAACGTGCCCTATTTAAAATAAAGGCAAACTGGATTTTGATAATCCAATCTATTACTAATTGACCGATCATAATTCATACTATTAATTTGGTCGATAACACTCCTAACTTTCACTTTTGTTACCAACAACAGTTCCAGTGACATAATTTTTAAATTTTTACACTTGATTTGTATTTATTTTAGGGTTAATATAACTTGTATGTTTCTTCATTTTGTTCATAATTATTATTGCAAGGAATCGAGTTCAAATTAAACATAACAAATTGAAAATTATATCATTAAGACTGTTATTGATGATAAAAGTGAAAGCTAGAAGTGTTACCGATCAAATTAATAGTAAGAATTATTATCGGTTAATAGATAATAATTTGAATTATTAAAATCCAATTTACCTAAAATAAATGATATTATTTTCGTCGACTCAAAATTTTTATTATAAGATGAAATGTTTGTTAGGGGCAAGTGGGCCGGGCTTACTGGTACCCGTGACCGACAAAGGCCCGTGGTTTATACTTGACAATATATTTAATTGAAAACAATAACATGACTTCATATAATCATATCACCTGTTATTGTAGGTGCTTTACGTATATATCCAAGGGATGTTATAGACTAAAAATAACTACAAGCTTGAGAAACCATCGGTAGGCATCAAATGTGTAATATAAGTGAGAGATAAATATGTCACGTCAAAACTATGAAAATATGACAACGAAGACGCATTAGGCTGACACATTAGTATATGTGGTTGATTTACTGGGCCTTGGATTTAGACGCATTGTGTAAATAGTTTTTGACGCGTCATTGTACGCACCAATTTATCATTGCTTTTAGAGAAACTTTTTTCTATTAAACTCTAACTGAAGAGAAAATTTTGTTTTATTTTATGGTATATATTTTATTTAATAATGAATTATATAAAAGTTATTAGCAGTTTAGAAATCTAATAAAAACATATAAAAGTCAATGATTGTGATCCCTCCCCTTATGAATATATACGAACCACTTTATTACAAAATTTTGACATACTATTTCATTGATTTGTCTTGATTAATGGTTAAAGCTTTCTTCTAAACACCTTTTAACATTTCACCATTTTTCATTTGATTTTTCTTCCTTCTCTCTCTCTTTTTTTTTTGTTGATAACTTTACACATATTAGCAACCTGTGAATGAGATAAAAATTAGTCACAAGCTACATGACTCCATTTATTCCATAATGTTTGGACCACCAATGCCAAAATGTTTTCAACTTATTCATTGGATACGACATGATTTTTCTAATCATCATGACCATTTTGTCCTTCTTCACCTCATTCCATCCTCCCAAAATATCACTTAATATCTACAGAAGAAACAAGGAAGAGATGAAGGCCAAAGATAAGCATATGGGTATTGTTGTCAATTCACATTTCTAATGGTTTCTATATATAGATAGAGAATTGAGAATGTTTTGATTGAACAAATCCACCTAAAGCCATGGACTCTAGTATATTTGGTTTCTTCTTCTTCATTGCTTTTGTTTCCAGCACAAGAGCATTTGATCCATGCCCATTTTCAAAACCGAAACCGGACGGCATAGATCTTTCCATCATCCACATGTACGGGAAATGCTCGCCTTTCGAGTCACCAAAACCAACCTCTTCATGGGCCACCACTGTTCTTAACATGGCATCCAAAGACCCTCAAAGGCTGACATACTTGTCAAGCCTTGCTTCTACGAAGCCCACATCTTCGGTGCCAATTGGACCGGGCCAAGTCATAAATACTGGTAATTATGTGGCCCGTGTGAAAATTGGAACGCCTGGTCAACTCATGTTCATGGTGTTGGACACGAGCGCAGACACTGCATGGGTTCCATGCAGTGGGTGTAGTGGTTGTTCATCTAATGTGTTCTCTCAAAACGCATCGACCACTTATGGGCCATTGGATTGTACAACTCATGAGTGTGTCCAAGCTCATGGGCTTTCATGCCCAATTACCACTGGATCCGCAAGTGGTAATTGCTTGTTTAACCAATCATATGGTGGCGATTCCTCATTTTCAGCTACCTTGTCTCGCGACTCTCTTCAATTGGCTAATGACATGATTCCTGGCTATGTTTTTGGGTGCATTAGCGCTATCTCGGGAAAATCTATCCCTCCTCAAGGGTTGTTGGGCTTGGGTCGGGGATCCATGTCGCTACTTTCTCAATCGGGCTCACTTTACTCTGGTGTGTTTTCATATTGTCTACCAAGTTTTAGATCCTACTACTTCTCGGGCTCACTTAAGCTCGGCCCAAATGGCCAACCCAAAACTATCAAATACACACCACTTCTCAAAAGCCCACATCGACCTTCATTATACTATGTGAACCTCACTGGCATTAGTGTGGGGAAAGTCAAGGTACCCATACCTCCAGAGCTGCTAGAGTTCAACCCAAACACCGGTGCAGGAACCATCATCGATTCAGGCACAGTTATAACCCGATTTGTGCCTGACGCCTACAACAAAATCAAGGAGGCGTTTAGGAACCAAACACAAGGGCCTTTTTCATCATTAGGTGCATTTGACACGTGTTTCTCAGTGACCCATGAAAATGTAGCCCCAAAGATGACGCTACATTTTACTGGATTGGATGTCGTTTTACCTATGGAGAACACATTGATACATAGTAGCGCGGGGACACTTGCTTGCTTGGCAATGGCATCAATGCCTAATAATGTCAATTCGGCCTTCAATATTATTGCTAATTTGCAACAACAAAATTTAAGGATTTTGTTTGATGTTGCTAACTCTAGAGTTGGAATTGCTCGTGAAATTTGCAACTAGAATATTCATGTGTTTTGATCTTGGGAATGATATATATAAAAAAAAAGGAAAATCAAACCCAAGCGATATGTTCTGAAAGAATATATTGAGTAATAAAAGTTGAATTCCTCTTAATTGTCTTCTAAATCAATAGATTCTATTCCCATCTACTCAAAGTTTTCTAAGTTATTTATATACGGTGTTAATAATATAAATATTATATATAAATGCATACTTAGAATAGGGAAGAGTTCATGAGAACAACATAAGTGACAAGAAATTATGAAAATCATAAGTCACGTATAGGTAACTACGAGTTACATATATGTATAAGGATGATTAGTTTAATGTGTGTAACTCATGTAAGTCCTTCACAAGTTACATATGTGTAAGTCATCCTATCATCATCTTCGTTCCCTTATGATTATATATATTTAACGATTTAGACTATTAAAATAGTGAGGGTGAAAGTTACTCAAATACAATGCAAACAATTAGAAAATAAATAATTTATAAATCATGTTATTCGCTAGAGGTGATTTTCATATTTGCTAGTGGTTTCTCTTGATTATCCACTTCTTAGAAGTTGAGTTACTTAAATAATTATTAGAGTAAATTATTAAAATTGTCCTTTAAGTATACTTAAAATTATAGATTTTATCTTTAACTTTAATAAGTATACTGGATGTCTTTTGTTTAAAAGTTTGTTACAATTTACGTCCCTTATACTAACAGAATTTAACTTTTTCTATTAGTGTTATGTAAATGCCAGTTTTATCCTTTCTGATCAAACGACTACATGTGCAGTTTATATCAATCTTTTACTTTCTTTCTTTTGCTCTTTCTTTAATCTACATTTTTTTTCTCTTTTTTCACCACTTCTGATCTACAACTTATCTTAATATTATTAATTAATTAATTTTTTTATAAAATATAATTTTTTTTATAAATATTTTGAATATCTAATATAAAATATTAAAAAATAAAACTTATATCACATAAAATATATTAATAACTTATATATGATATATTAAATCCCAATAAAAAATAAAGAATAACAATAAGAGCACACAGAGTCGATTAACATTGTAATTCTTTTTATTACTTTTGAAAAATAGTATAAGCTGTCTAGTTTTTATTGCTTTTATGAGAAAAATAAATAAATAAATTGAATAAATAAAAGTATCTATATATATCAAAAATCTATAATAAGAGTATATATTATATATAAAATTAAAACTAACTAGGGTTTTTCTCCCACGCGCGTTGCGCGAGGATCGCACCACGTCGCAATTGCATAATGCTAGTGAAACTATCAAGTATACAAAGTAACATATCAAAAGACTGCAAGAATCAATATGATTTTGATATCTCAATGGTCATTTGCATGTGCGTAGCAAATAATATTATTTGATTGTTGAGCATATATAGCTTTCTGTTTCTGAAAGAGAGAGAGATCTAAAATCAAGCATATATCACTCCTTGTCACCTTATTTCATACACTTTCGATCAGCTCACATTTTTGTTGTTAGAAAGTGCTAAGAAAAAAAATTGTTGTTGGAATTATATATGCTAAAGAAAATTTACACTTTTAACAAATAAGTTACAAAAATATATTTCAAAGCACGCTTCAAGAGAAACATATTTAACACCTGACGAAGCAAAAAATAAAAAAAAAAAGTATACACAAAATAAAGAAGATTAAAAATAACTCCACGTAGTATCTAGTACATGTAGATGGAGAGATATAGAACTCTAAAAGATGGTTTCATTCATATAATGTTAGTATTTCTCTGTTACAACAATAGGTACCTATTGATAGCCACCATAACATAAAATTGTGTAAAAATGGTTAATTTTATCATTATTCTAAAACCAAACTCCTTTAAAAAGTTTAAAAACCTCACTTCTCTTTCTCTTAACAAACAAAACTAACTCCCATTTCCATGGCTTAAAAAGTTGTAAATCAACTGTAATATTGTGGAAGGGAAAATAATAAAATTTTACTTTTGTCATAATCAAGGTGATTTCAAACCACCATGTCAAAACCCAAGAACGATTTGCTGAAAGTAAATTGAATAAAAGATCGACATATTGATAAGAGTACAAAACCGTTAAGAAGTTAGAGGTGGCACTTACACTACTAAATCCTTGCTTGTAAAAGGACCTCAAAGAAGACTCTACAAGCAATCTGAGATAGGCTGCAAGTTCTCTTCCCCTTCTTCCTTTTGAATCTAGACCTCTCTTGTACTTCCTTAAATACTCAATCTTACCCCGTGCTGCATCAAATTATTGTATAAAAAGTCAGATTTGACATGATCCAAATATCTTTTAACCCTACACAAAGTCACAAACTATAATGCACTTGATCACCAGCATAAACCATGCAGTAAATGCACTTGTATCTATCATGAACAAACTCAAGTACACACATGAAATTAATAAAATAAATATACAAAGCAGAAAAGAAAGACCAGCAATCTCAACTTCAATCTAACTTTCGTCTCTAATCTTTCTATAGCATGTGGTAGTTTAGTTTTTTCAAAAGCAGCAAAAGAAAAAAAAAATAACTTACATGTGACTTGGTTCGGCCAGGCAGCCGTGGTTTTGGAATGAGATCTTTTATCTGCTTGGTTGTAGCTTCTTTTGGGTGTAGTCAACTGTCTATGTGTCTTATACTTGCAATGCATGTGAACACAACTCAAGTCTTTTTTAGTGTGAAATGGTATCAATCCTAAGGGAATAATATGAATCCTTATATGATATAATCCTACACAGTTAAATGATATGAAATAATACATTATTGCAAAATCTTTAATTGGGTCATTCGATACATAGATGAGTTACCATCATTTTTTAATCAACGACTAAATAGTTTAATGAATTAACCTGCTTATATGGGTACTATATACATTACATGGTCACGCGTTTAATGAAGGATTTAAAATCAAGATCCTATCTCATCCATTCAAAATCAAGTGGTATATTTTTTGCAACTTTAACTTTTTATGATACAACTGTTCATTAGACACTAACAAAGAAATTTTACCATGAATCATTGAAGAAATGATACATTTAAAGATGGCCTAACTAAGAACAGAGTTGTATACCTGGCCTGTCCTTGAAGAACACAGAAAGTCCAAAATCAATGGCCTTTAGAGCGGAATTTTCTTTTATCCCATTTTCATGGCACCTCTTTCCTTACAACAGTTGTTAGTTCGCCACGTCTGCGTACAGAAGAACCAAAAGGTAATGAAAGATGGAAGTTAATTTGACGATAGCAAAGATCAACAAACCACATGATCGATTCCCTTAAAAATATAGTAAAAGCATCACAATTGGTAACCCTAAGCATTTATAAAATCGTATTCGACAAACCTGTGGCTCTGAAGTTAGTTCACCTGCATAAAGCCCTAAATACCAAATAAACTCACTTCAAAATCAGGGAAATAAAGTAGGATAAAGACTCATTGGTGTCGTTGAAGGGAGGAGGAGGTGCAGTTAACGATGACAACGAACATGGAAGACGGTTTCAAGGGCGGAGAGGTGGAAGGGCAAATGGCAGAGAAGTCATCGACCTACAAAAAATGAAATATACAGCATTAACACATCTACGATTAGGCAGAAGTTTAAAAATCCAAGTACATAAAGAGGATGATATGGTTGATGCCAAAACGAAGATTCACACCGTTCACTTCACAGGAACCATTTATCACCCAATCCGTCACTGCCTTCACGATGACCCTAGTAAATTGCCATTAGATCTGTCCTGATCTACTATCAAAGCAGCCTTAGATGTCTGAGACTGACTTCGGTGAGTGGCGAATCGCCGGAAACTCGCACTTCTCCACCGTTGACGTGTTTTAAAGGATGTCTGTTCTGTATCTTTCTTTGTCTCTATTCATGCAGGATGCCACAATAGGTAACATTTGCCGCGCGTCGGTCAAGAAACAAATCCACCGTCCGTAAGAAAATCAATGGACCAGATTTACAAATCTACTATTCATCAGGTTTGTCTTTTAATATATAGGATAATTAGTTAAAAATATTTGAAATAAGTTATTAAGTTTATATGATAAAGTGGTGAGAAAAACAGAAAGAATCAACATAAGTAAATAAAAGTAAAAAAAATAGAGAAAATAAATTATTGTTATAAGTTACATATTTCATCCTTTAAAAGATAAGGTAAAATAATCATGTACTAGTAAACTAACAAAAAAAATTAACTTCAGTTAAGTGCTGTTTGTTTTCTGCAGCAAAATGTCTGCAGTTTGTGGACCACATCTGCAGACATCTGTAGGAGAATAGACGGACCACACATCTGCAGTCTATAACAAGAAGATTGTATGTTTTTTAACGTTTTCAGACTGCTAAAATTAATTGGTGGTGGTATACGGTGGTGTGGAAGATGGTGGTGATGGTAGATAGTGGGTGGTGGTGGCGGACGGTGGGTGGAGGTGAACGGTGGTGGTGGCGAACGATGGTGGTGGACATGGGTGATGGTGGGTGATACTCTGCAGACTTTAAAAGTGCTTGTGACAAGTCTGCATCATGCAGAACTCGCGGAGATTTTTTTTAATAAAAAGTCTTTTAAAAAACAAACACTTTGCAAACCTCAACGTCTACGCGTGGTCTGCACGGTGCAAACAAAAGAGGTCAGGAAAAGCTTTTCTGAAAAAAAATAAACACCCACTTGGTGTAAAGAATAGAAACGTGACAAAATTTTAAATGAAAGAAAGTTAATACAGTTATTAAATTTTATGGAAAAAATCTGTAATTTTAGTAATAGTTAAAAGAAAATATTTGTAATTTACTTTAACTATTATTGATACAATTGAGGTAAAAGACATATGGAGTATATTATAGCTTTCACATGTCCATCTACGATTTACGAACTGAGACATGCGGCAACGTTGACAAGTGAAAAATCCATAACAAACGATGCAAGAGCTTCGTGTTTCGTGAAGACAAAGGAAAAGGAATTTCACATGTCTTTGTTCTACTAAGCATTATGTATTTTGGATGTGACAAATCATATTTTATCGAATTTTTTTAGTCTTCTATATGAATTCATTTTGTAGAGTTGCAGGCTAGGTGCTCGATAATTGACTTAAAAAGAAATTTTCAAATGTGAAAAAAGTTATCACATCAGCAGTGTTTTCACGGCCGGATCGGACCGGCCGGTCCGACCGGTCGAACCGGGGATCGGCTAGGTGGCCGGTCCGGTCGTGTGCGATTCGTTTTGTGGGGGTCGAACCGGCCGGTTCTACCCGAGTCGGTGGTCGGACCGGGGAACCGGACCGGTTCGGACCGGTTTTGCAATTTTTTTTATTTTTTTTTAATTTTTTTGAGTAAAAACGGGGTGTTGAACTACAAATTAGTGTGCTAGATCAAAAAGTAAAACCGAACTCAAAAAACGGGCTCGCACGGGCCTAGGTTTTTGAAGTTGCATTCGTGTCCGCGACACGTGCGGGCACACACGAGTTCGCTGGAAATCCAACCTTTTTCCCCATTTTTGCACCCCCCCTGCGCGCGGGTAGTACTTGTGGCAAAATATGTCATAAGGATACACTAGAGTGATAAAAAAATTACTTATAAACCAAACATCACTTTGTCCCCACACCAATGTGGGACAAAGTGTTCAATATAATCTTAAACATACATTCACACACACCCAAATATACTTAAATTTTATATATAACTATAAAATACATATATAAAGCATATATAAATTACTTATATTTAATTACATATATAAATATAATTAAAATATAGTTAAATCCGGTCCAACCGGTCCGACCGGTCCGACCACCAAACCAGTAGGGCGTCCGGTTCGACGTCCGATCCGGTTCTGAAAACATTGCACATCAGCATTCATATCTCATTTTTTATCTTCACTCCTATAATTTATCAAAAGAAAAAAACATTATATTCTAAATTTATCTCTATTTTCTTAAAACCTTCCACATCTATATATTTATCTATCTCAATTAAATAATACTAATTTATTTTTTATTTAATATTATTTTTTTCTCTTACACACATACGCTTATAAAAATATTAGAAATGTTATAAATGATGAATAGTAAATCCATATATTTAAAGAATGAGATTGTTTTGGATAAAAAATATAAGAATGAGGTATAAGGATGAGGAATGGGATGAAGTGTGTATCTTGCTGATATTTGTCCAAATATGATAACAAGGATAGTGATAGAGAATAGGATAGGAATACTTTAGGATTTTAAAAAACATAAAATAAAAAGTTATAAATAAAAACTACACATAAAACATAAAAGTTCTTATTTGTCCCTGAATGTTTCATTTGTTCCCCCAATTGAAGGTCAAAAAAATGAAAGGATCATATTCTTCACACCAGTTATAGCGTTAGGTTTTAACGCCCCTTAAAGCCTGGGGTGGAATGGTGTTCAACGCCCTTAACAGGCACATATCGGACAACGCCCATAAGGCATGTAACCATACAAGATAGCCTTGATTGCATACTAGTTCGATGAATTTTGAGGAACCAGCTCGAGTTTGTTAATTAATAGATGGAAACGAAATGCTCATGATGCCTATGAATATTTTGAAAAACAGGCCAACTGGGCCATCATGATTGAAGGAGTTATTTCTAGATAAGTCATCATTCTTTAAAGAGTAAATTACACGGATGGTCCCAGGGGTATGCTTAAATTGCAACTTTAGTCCCCACTTTCAATAAATTACAGATGTGAGCCTAAACTTTATATGGTATGCACACTTTCAGTCCCTACTTTGGACAGGCGTTAAAAACTGACGTTAAGTCAGAACACGTGCCCCACACGTGAGGGTACTTTTGTCAATTTAAACCTATTTTTCTCATTATAATAGTCAAAGAAAACCCCATCCTCTCTCTTATTCATTCTTCTTCACCCTGCTATCGATGATGGTGGTTTGTTACCGTGGAAGAAATGCCATAGTTCGTACATCATGGACGGATCGCAACCCAGGGCAGCACTTCTCTAGTTGACCTATACCAGTAAGAACACTTTTCTTTTTCATTTATCATCATTTTCTTCTATCTGATTTTTCAATTGTTAAAAAAGTTGAATTATCAATTCATACAATGGGTTGACCCACCTGTGTGTACTCGAGGAAAAGACATTGTTCCAGATCTTTTGAGGGCAAAAGCCAGAGCTGAAAACGAAGTCAAGATTCTGAAAGCTAAAATTCGTTAGAAGAACATAATGTTGATGATGTTGCTGATAGCATTAAGGCTTTTAAGTTTTGTTGTTGTTCTTCTTATGAAGTGTTTTACAATGGTGAAGGAAGAAATGTTGGTTTATGTTAATGTATTGAAATGTTGGACCATTATTAATCTTTTTTAATGTTTGAATATGAATCTGAATGAAAATGGATCTACTATTTTAGCTACATGCTAAATCTTTCTTTATTATTAATGTTGTTATTATAAGCATACCAAATGTCAAAATTAGCATGTAACATTAAATATATTAGGCATGTTTGATAGTTTTATAAAATCAATATCCAAAATGCACATCAAGTGCTTAATTCCATTGAAGTTAAACCATACAATAATGTCATAATATTATTTCATACCCATGTAACATAATAAGTAAAAGACATTGTACTTAAACCATACATCAAATAACCTTAAAACATACTTCCCAAAACAAGCTAACATCGACTACCCACATATGATGGATTGCACAAAGCAGTCTTCAGACAGCTGGTAGCCCCTCATTTGTGCAGCTTCTGGAATTATTGCCTAAGCGTTTGAACTTTGAGCACGTAACAGTTCTGTACTTTCTTGTTAGTTTCCCACCCTTTCTAGCTCATCGTCAAGCTCAACCTGGTTTCTCCTCCTTTTCCTTGGCCTACCAACTGATGTGTTGTGCAATGCTGGAGTAAGAGTTGTTGGGCACTCAAATCTACACCATAGTTTATTCCCATTCATTGGATTAATGTAAAATAAGTAGACAGTTTTCCATGTTTGCAGCTGATAACATGGATGTGCCCAATACTCCGATATACCAACTTCTTGACCATTTAGAGACATATCCTAGTACGGGAGACCTGTCAACTCCACCTTCTATAACTGCATACCTTAGTTGCCACATCAACCATGCATTGATCATTCCAGGGACCACTTACCTCATACTTGCTACCACCATTCCATAATACTTTATAGTTTGATGCTTCTTCTTTAACTCGTTCCAGTATCTTTGCGCCAGTTGGTGTAAGGGGCCTATTACACTTCTCAATCACCTTTAAAACATTAATAACTCGTTTCATAAGGTACATCCTAACAATTTCTAGAGCTGAGATAATATGTTTCTCCTTGCCTTCCATAATAGCACCATTTAAAACCTTACACATGTTGTTAAGCAGCACATCTGACTTTGCCATACCTGAATTACAATATATTAGGAACAATTATATGTGGCCTAAATAACTATTATAGTGTATTATGAACTATTGTATATTAGAATCATTAAACTTGCCCAATGATGTGGTGTAACCTTTGCAACCCAAACATACGCTTCCACATTAACCTTCCTGAATTCATCCATTATTGCCTTAAAATTCTAATACAGTTATAGCAGTTACACAACCCCACAACCGATCTTTGAAAACTTTTCCTCTACAATGAAGTTTCATGTTTTGAGATGTGTCTCAAGCAAAATATGCTCAGCAGCCGGTAATACTTGGGCAAGTGCAGGTGTTATGACCTACAAAAAAACGATAATCATCAATTAATAATCAAATAATAATTACTAAATGAAGCAATGAATTACTAAATTATTTCAAACATCACCTTTTGCCTATCGGATATGAATGTAAAGTTATTGTTGCTACTAAGGTCTAGATCTGTTGATACACTGTTCCTAGTTTATGTACTTCAATGTAAATGCCTTTCGTTTATTACACATATGTAATGCAAATGCTTAATGAAATAAGATATGCGTTTTGATGTTTAATTATCTTTGTTTACATCATATTCTTATTGTAATTGGTATTACTCATATTTATGAACATTATATATAGGTTTGAGGTTGTTGTACATAGTTCTGAATCAATAATGATTCAGAAATATGTTCAACTTAGTCGGGTGGTTATTCATACGAATAAACCATACTTATGGACCAGTCGCAAGACTGAACCAGGAGACTGGATTAGTCGTATGACTGAGATATAAGATTGACTCAGTCGCACGATTGAACCTTCAGTCGTGCGTATGAGTCAAACGCATGAGTCAGTCGCACGACTAAACCATGCTAATAGTTCAGTCGTACAAATGGATACTGAAAACCTATAAATACCACATAATTCGTGGAAAAACATAACACTTCGAATACTATCATACCCTAGCCGTCCAGAGCGTCCCAGTTCGTCCATCCAACTTCATAGTTCGTTCCTGATCGATTTCAACTCGTTTTTAACGTTTGTTCAATCGTTAGATCGATCAGGTTGTCGTTCTCACTGGTTGGATCGCCAATCAAATAGAATTCCACGCTATTTGATCTGGTCTCATGCAGAATCAGTTAGTACACTGTGTGAAAACGGTCCTAACAAGTGGTATCAGAACTTTGGCTCGTGATTTTGCGTGAATTTGATTAGTTTTGGTGTTAAAATTAACGTTTTTAATCAAAAGATTCACTTTTTTGCTTCAAAGTGTGTTTTGATGAGTGCTTGAGTTAAAGTTTTGACTTTTCATCATATGCCAGATTAGGGTTCCTGAAAAATTCATATTTTTTGTAAAAGTGTTCAAAATTTGACTTTTTCCAACCACAACAGCCTCAGTCGCATGATTAGATCAATCGTACGACTGAATCCTATTCGCATATTCCAATCGTATGATTGGACTCAGTTGCATAGCTCATTCGCACGATTAAGCTATTCCAGTCGGTTGACCTCAATCGTCCTCTTCATTCGCATGACTGAATCAAATCGCATGATTGAATTCATTCGCATCCTTCAATTGTACGATTGACCCAGTCACCTTGCTCAATCGCATGATTGAATCTGTCCTGTCTCAAGTTTGTCAAGTTTTAAGCCATGGAAGACCAGTTTGCTACGTTCACTATCGTAAAAGACTCACGTATCCAGAATCTTCTTCTTCTGGAAAATGAGATAGGGAATCACAACAAACCGCTGAAGTTGTTGACGTTGGATGAGTACCCATAGTGGAAACAGCGGTTTGAGATATACTTGATTGGTGTTGACCCTAATCTATGGACATCTATAGAGACTGGTTATACTGTACCAGTCAGTGTAAATGGGGTGAAGTTGACTCTGGGGGTATGAACGAAGCTCAGAAGGTTCTACATAACGCTGAAAAGAAAGCGTATGCACTATTGACTCAGTCGATACCTAAGGATATATTTCATCAATTCTCGGAGAACAAGCAGTCAAAGAAGTTATAGGAGGCTTTAGAAAAGAGATATGATGGTAATGCAACCTTGAAGACACTAAAGGCTAAAGCTCTCAAAAAGGAATTTGATAATTTCTCACCAATAGGAAATGAGAGCTTAGATGATATTATTGATTGATTTTATCATTTGATGAGTGAACTGCATACTCATGGTGTGACTACATCTATGAAAGACAAAGTTTCAAGTTTTGTTGATGGTCTGCTAGACAAATGGGATCCATTTATGTCTAATTTGAGACAGAATGACACTTGTGCTACTTTAGACATAAACGATTTCATCTTGAAGTTAAGGGAGGAGGAACTATGACTGAAATACAAGTCTAAGAAAGGATCCTACGGTCAGAATCCTTCACTGTATAATCTGTTCCTACTCCATCTTCATCAGGCGCACCACTACAAACAGAGTTTGTGTCTAATTCATCTGCTCCTTCCCAAATCAGTTCCTTGGGAAACGAAGCGTCAGGTTCATCTGGAACCCAATACATTGTTCCTGATTCCAACCCAACTAAGCTGAAGACCAGAATCTTGGAAATGTTACTTCGGAAGTTTCCAAAAAGAACATGGATCTTCTAGCTGCAGTGGTTCATTCTTATGATGGGTTAGCCGCTGGAAAGATTGGAAATTGTCATCTCACTAACGAGGACTACGAGCAGGTGGATGAGACTGAGTTGGAGCGTATGGATATAATGTGGGCTTTGGCTAGTGCAGTTAGGAGAGCCAAAAAGTTTGTTAAGAAGAAGGGGTAGGACTTGATTGCCACTAAAGACACTATGTTTGGGTTTGATAAAACCAAGGTCACATGCTTCAACTGTGGAGAAAAGGGGCACTTCAAACGTGAATGCGTAAAGCCGAAGAAGACTGGTAATGGCATTCCTTTTCCTTCGATCAACTGTCAGGACAAAGAGAAGATTAGAGCATCATTAAGTAAAGAGTCAAAATCTATGGTCGCTCAGGGAGATGAAGGATAAGACTGGTCCTTCCGATTTGTATCTGAAGGAGAATCAAATGTAGCATTAGTTGATGATTTGGATGATGGATCTGCGAGTGAGGGAGACATCATAGCTGAGCGTGCACGTTCAGAGATTGAAGAAGCTATGGTTGTGGTAGATCATCTTATTGAAGAAGAGTTGAGTGCTGCAAACTTAGAATCTCTAGTTATTGAAGAGTCTGACTCTGCACTTATGGCTGACTCGTCTAGTTCTGCACATGTATACTCTAAAGACAAATTGTTTGATAAACATGCTTGTGATGAATGTGATAAATTTAGAGAAAGCATTGACTTAAAATTTGCTAGGTTATTATAACACAATGATAATCTGGTAAATGATTTAAAACTGTGCACTGAAGCAAACCGTGTTTTAAAACAAAATGAGTGCAGTTTTAAAGAAAAGATAGAACTGCTAGGGAAACAACTAAGGGAAGCCGAGGTTGTTGCCTTAAATCAATCAAATAAAATTAAGTTCTATCTTACTACTTTAGAGGAAACTAAAAAGGAAAAAGCAGTGTTGCAAGTCGGAGTTGAATCTTTAAATCAAAAACTATATAGTTTAGCAAGTTCCTCTCACATAGTTCAGAACTTATTGAAAGAACCTAACGGTAGGGAAGGTCTGGGATATAAAGTAGTACCGCCACCACATGCAATCCTTTTAAATACTAAATGTAGACCAATAAATAATAACCTGGTTAAAGATCATGTGGTGACTACTCCTCTGGTCAGTGTTCCAGAGTCCACAGGTAAACCTGTGCAGTCTGTCACTGAACAGAAGACTATTACTTCGGGATTGAAAGATAAGGTGCATATAGAGGATTTGTGTGATAAAGTTGAAAAGGATAATATTAGGTCGGGTTCACAAACGTCTACATCAGAACCTAAAAATTTTAAACCAACAAACCCTAAACATGTTAATCATCAAAATCCTGATTAGAAAGAAAAATATGTTCAAAATGTCAAAACAATTAAGTTTGTTAAAGAAGGTGAAGCATCTAAGAAGGATGAAAAACAAAGATTTTTCAAAAATAGATCTAATACTCCTCCAAGATACCAAAGTCAACACAGACAAGCTCAAAGCAAAGCTGTGTTACATAAGGTTAAACCTATGACTATTAGTGAACCAAAAGTTCATACCATAAGCCAGTCGTCTGTTTACCACAAACAGGCCTTGCACAAAACTGGTTTATGGAAAGAAAAGTCATGTAATGTGTCTGATAGTGAGGATAAGAAGAAGAAAGATGTGTCCTCATCCTCTGAAGGTCAGTGGGTTGAGTTCATGATATGTGATATCTTTGGGAAACCCAAGCAAGTAAAGTCTTGGGTCCCTAACCCGAACTAATCATTTCCATTCTTTGGGCAGGTTGTTCGCTACAACGCTATCACTAATACCTGGATTATTGATAGTGGGGCTTCCATGCACATGACCGGGAATTTGTCTCTCATTTTCAACGTCAAGCAAATTAAAGGGGGACATGTATCTTTCGCAGGAAACAAAGGAGGATATATCACCGCTCAAGGCGAAGTAGGAAACAAGAAGGTAAAGTTCGACAAGGTAAACTACGTGCAGCAATTGCAAAATAACTTGCTTGCTGTCTCCCAAATTTGTGATAAGGACTTTAAGGTCTTGTTTAACAATAAGAAGTGTTACATACTTAAGGAGTATGTTATTCAGGAGGAGCAGGTTCTAATGTCGGCCTCAAGATATAACGACCTGTATGTCTTGGACCTTTCAAAAGCCTCCATAACTGAGTTTACTGCTCAGTGTTTCTTGTCAAAAGCAACTGAGAGGGATTTAGTTTCCTGTCATAGGAGAATGGGACACATCAATCCCAGGAAGATGAATCATCTGGTTCAGAATGATCTGATGAACAGAATTACTGTCAAGAACTTCCAGCTCCTAAATTTATGCTTAGCATGCAAGAAAGGGAAACAGACAAAGAAGTCTCACAAATCAAAGAAAGATCATTCTATCGAATTTCCTCTTGAGCTTCTACATATGGATTTGTTTGTCCCTATCAGCACAAAGAGCATTGCTGGTGATTGGTACTACTTTATGGTAACGGATGATTACTCAAGATTCTCTTGGGTGATGTTTCTGAAAACGAAGTCAGAGACATTTGAATCATTCAAACATCTAGTTACCACATTGGAATCGCTCTACAAGCTAAAAGTAAGGAAAATATGTTCAAACAACAGAATAGAATTCAAGAATCAGTGGATGGAGACATTCTGTCAAGAGAAAGGGATTGTTCATCAATTCTTTTCTGCCTACACTCCATAGATGAATGGAGTTGCTGAACAGAAGAATAGGAGCTTGATAGAAATAACAAGGACAATGCTAGCTGACTCAAAACTGCTGGTTCAATTCTGGAACAAGACAGTGGCTAATGCGTGCTCTACTCTAAATCGAGTCTTAGTGGTAAAACATCATGGAAAAACTTGTTATGAGTTGCTCTAGCAACGTAAACCCAACTTGGAGTATCTAGAACCATTTGGCACACCCTGCATGCTATTAAACAAAAATCAGACTGGGAAGTTCTGCGAGAAGGCAGAAGAAGGTATCTTTCTTGGCTACAGTATACCAGACAAAAAGGTTTATAATAACTCAACTGGTCAGGTAGAAGTGTGGTGCAATGTTGATATACAAAGATATACCACCCCCCTGTGGGAAAAAGACCTTCCTTCTTTTGTGACTATGATGGATTTTTTAAATCCTTTAATCTACCTTCTTCCCATTCTGGTGACGAGGTGGCCAATCAAATGATGTATGATGTTCTGAACACTCCTACTCGAGACTTGACATCCTCGGCTCCATTAGAAGGTACTACTAGCCCTTCAGGAGGAGAGCTAGAGGTAAGTGATCCCTCCTCTGATGATAAAGAAGTTGATCCCGAAAATGTGAACCAGGAGGAATAGGTCCCCACTACTGAAAGTACACCTACAGCTGATCATGAAGTTACTAGAACTTCTGAACCTAGTCCTTCAACAGCCACAGAAACTGATCATGTGATTCAAAACCTTGATGATGAAGTAGCAGTTCCCACAACTCCCAGAACTAGGATTAATATGAATTATCCCCTGGACAACATCATTGGGGATCTTCTCTCAGGAGTTCAGACAAGAAATCAACTTTACTCAGCTGACTATGTTGCGGTCATGGAAAAGGGGTACATAAAGTGTCTCAAGTTAAGCCCAAGTATGTAAGCGACGCCATAAAGGATGATGCATAGGAAGGTGCCATGCAAGAAGAACTCTTACAGTTTAAGAAGTTAGGTGTCTGGACACTTGTTGACAGACCAAAAGGTGCAAAAGTGATTGGCACTAAGTGGGTTCTTCGGTGTAAGAAGGATGACCAAGGGGTCATAATCAGAAACAAGGCTAGGCTAGTTGTTCAAGGGTTCAGGCAAGTCGAAGGAGTTAACTACAATGAAGTGTTTGCACTAGTGGCCAGGATGGAAGCAATTAGAATCTTCCTAGCCTATGCATCATTTATGCAGATCAAAGTATATCAATTGGATGTGAAAAATGCATTTCTTCATGGTGAGATCCGTGAAACAGTTTACATGAGTCAACCCGAAGGATTCGAGGATCCTTTTCATCGGGATAGAGTTTATAAACTAGACAAGGCTTTGTACGGGCTCCATCAAGCCCCTCGAGCCTAGTATGAGAAACTCTCTATTCATCTGCTGAAACATGGATTTCGCAGAGGTGTAACTGACTGCACGTTGTTCATAAATGAAAACGATGGTGATTTACTAATGGTGCAGATATACGTGGATGACATAATCTTCGGTTCCAAAAACAAGCATTATGTAAAGAATTCGACTCGGTGATAAAAGCTGAGTTTGAAATGAGTGCCATGGGAGAGATGAAGTTCTTTCTTGGTTTACAGGTAGATCAGACACCAAATGGAATCTTCCCGCATCAGACCAAATATGTTGAAGATATCCTTAGTCGGTTTGACATGGAGAATGCAACGGTTGCTGGTACTCCACTTGCCACGAGCCATGATGTGGCATCCGATGAAAATGGTGATCTGGTAGATGCCACTATGTATCGAGGAATGATCGGATCTCTGATGTACCTCACACCTTCTCGTCCTGATATTATGTACACCACGTGTCTCTGCTCCAGATATCAGGCAAAACCAAAAGTAAATCATCTGATTGGGATAAAAAGGATCTTTCATTATCTGAAGGGTACTCTAACGCTTGGGTTGTGGTATCCTCAGGATGATGACTTTGAGCTAACAGCGTATAGTGACTCAGATTATGGTGGTTACAAGATGAATTACAAGTCAACATCTACGGGATGTTAGATCTTTGGAAGACGATTAGTCACCTGTCAGTGTAAGAAGCAGACGTCAGTTGCTCTGTCAACATGTGAAGCTGAATACGTTGCTGCGGCAAGTTGCTGTTCACAAATCATCTGGATTCAACAACAAATCCGAGACTATGGTTTGAAATTCTCTAACACCCCTATAATTATTGATAATTCTGTTGCTGTTGCTGTCACCAAAAATCCGGTCCAACACCCCAAAACTAAACACATCGAAATTAAATATCACTTTATACATGAATGTTTTGAAAAACAATTAATTGATGTTGTTAAAATTAACATGGATTTCCAACGCGCCGATCTCTACACAAAAGCTTTTGATAAACCTCGATTTCATTATCTACTAGAGGTTAATGGCGTTAAAAAGAAAGATGTGATTCCAGACGAATCAAGTTCATAGTCCTTCTCTATGTTTTATTTTTTTATTTTAATATTCTATCTTTTATTTTTTTCTGTCTTCAAAATTTCGAAAACCCAAAAAGATTTTCGATTTTATAATTTTAGGGGGAGAATAGTTTTAGTTTCAGTAGTTAGTATTTAATTACTTAAAAAAACGGGGGCGGACAGATAAGCTGAAAAACAAAGACATCAAATTTGTGAAATCGATTCAAGATGATGGAAAATGATAGTACACAGGCATCGAATTGTTTAGGACACCAAGAAGATTTAAATGTTCTACAATGTTATATTCAAAGTTATAGAAAATTATAAGTCTGAGAAGTCAAAGCCTAATAAGTTGAAAAATGATAGTAAGCTAGTCTCCTATTGTGGCTACATAGAGAAAGTAGATCTAGGGGTTGCTAGTCCATTATATGATATGTTGGTAGATTCAACACAATAGACTAGTAGACTTCATTGGTGAACAAATTAAAACTAAAACATTCAACAGGCTGTGGGTTTTCATTTCATCCCTGGTTAACACAATTAACTTATTTCCAATAAGGGGTGAAGAACAAAATGAACGCCACAAATATGTTCGGACGACCATAAAAAAAGAAAAAAACGGAGCAAAGCGCATGAAAAAATGTGAAACGCAATCAAGCTAATGACAAATGTTGTTGGTGCGTTATATGTAAAATAAAATTGCTCTAACAAGAAGATAGGTTGTGTGTATCTCTGCTGTGCGATGACACTGACATGAGGATAAGCACAATCTAAATATTCTAGAATTCATTGTTGTTTGCGCCTCTCTGCTCTGCGATGGCATTGACCTGATGCTTGACATATCTTTGAAAGCTCTTAGAATAGTTTCTTCTTGTCAAAAACCCGTAGACCACTCAAAATTCTCCTGAGGAAAGTTGATTACCATATAAGTGTGGGATCCACAAATGCTTGTTGAAATAATAAACCTAAATAATCACCAATGTATGTCAAAAATATGTGTATGGATTTTGATGGACAAATATACTGACAATAATCGAGGCAGCATTCCCCGATGGTCAATTGGTCATAATGTTATATATCAAATTCAAGTTTTTGAAATGTTGGGACATATGGAGTCAAGATCATAAGTGTGAGCCAATCGCACGATTGGACCATAAGTATGAACCAATCGTATGATTGGACTATGAGTATGAGCCAATCACACGATTAGACCATGAGTATGAGCCAATCACACGATTGGACCATGAGTATGGGTCAATTATACGATTGGATCCCAAGTATGAACCAATCGTTCGACTGGCTGAAGAAGTCTAAGTCAGTCGTACGACTGAACCTTAGTCGCATGAATGAATCATGCATTTGGGTCCAGTCGCACGACTGAAACACAAATCAATTTAAAAAGGGGCTCAGTCGGTCGTAGCCCTACACTTGACTTTAAAAAGCTCTTAAAACCTCTGATTACCAAGCCACCCTTTTCAATTTTTTCTCTGTGACTGACTCTGATTTCATATTACTAACCGTCTACTATCCATCTACAGGTAATGCGAGATTGAAATCATGACAAATGAGGAAGTTAACAAAATCCAAATGTCCGAATGACTTAAAATATGAATCGAGCAAAGAACCCTAAAAAGAACACTTAAATGGACCTAAACGTGTATTTAAAATACAATAAGTGTAAAATCGAGTCCATGCGCGTCTAATGAATCCAATATTGATGTGTAAATGACTGTTTTGACAAAGATTCAAAATTTTGGACTCGCACAGTGCATATGCAAAAGGACATACGGATGAACTTCAGTCGCACGATTGAGCCAGACGCACGATTCAATCGCATGATTGAATCAATCGGTAACTCAGTCACACGAATGACTCAACCGCATGTCATGGCATACGACTAAGTTCATTCGGAGGCTTAATCGTATGACTGAGTTCAGTCGTATGGTTCAATCATACGATTGAACCAGTTGGATATAATCTGTTCTAACTCAAATGTTCTCTCTTGTGAACGGATCTAACGTGTTTGTTACTTGTGTTGTAGTAAAATGGCTGACAGATGGACGATGAGCACTAAGCACAAATTTGTGCTTATCTCGACCCTACGTCTCGGAACGTTTCATAGTTTGATGGGATCATTGAGTTCCTTCAACGGTCTAGGATATATAGAGCAGTTTCTGCTCTTGCATACCCTATCGATCCATACAGCAGGCATTCTGGGAGAATGCAATGGTCAATCGCTCAGTCGAGCCGTACATGATCCGAAGTTCTATCTTCGGACTAGATATTGATATCGGGGAAGACGACTTTAGGAGAGTCTTGGACTTGGGTGAGGATGGAGACTACCCAACCAAGCTACATCCCCTGACAGTAAGGGGTTGTTTCTTGAGGATCAAGTACGCCGGCGACATCAATGCCAGCGTGCTTAACAAGAGCAACATGTGCCCGCAGTTCAAGTATTTGGCACATGTGATCCTCAAGTGCATCGCGTCTAGGAGAGGAGGATTTGATGAGATGAGTGACCAAATCCAGAATGCATTTGTTGCACTGGTACTGAACCACCCGTTTAGTTTTTCGAGGATGTTCTTCAGCTATTTGAGGGAGAACATAGAGGCAAAGGGGCAGGAGGGTTTTTGCATGTACCATAGGTTCTCTAGATGATTATCGATGAGAAGCTCCCCTCATTGCCCAAGATAAGGATGACGAGGTAGTGTTAGAGGTTATGGATGATACTACCTTGGGGAGGATGAAGGTGTACCGGGTAAGCACGTGAAGCCGCCGGTTAGGAGGCTATTTGGTCATCGGGCCAACGTTGACTATATCGTGTCAGCCAGAAAGGGGTGGCGACATAACGATAGCGACTCCGATGTTGAGCCGGTCATGATCCCAGATAATGACGACGACGATGATGATAATGACCAAGATCATGGTCAAGGTGGTGGAGAGGAGGGTTCGAGCCAATCACGAGCCACTTACATGTCTACTATTCCTCCACCAGCTCTGCAGAGTGGTGTTTCAGCACCTGGTGGATCCGGGCAAGCTGCCATCCACCAGGGCTTTATGATATATGACAACGATGAGTCTGATGATGAGCCTCTCACCAGGAGAGTAGGTAGCAGGGTTGTAGCTATAGAGAAAGGCAAAGAGGCGGTTGGCGGACGCCAAGCTGGTACTGAGGGTGGTGACACTGATGTCACAGATCTATCATACACACCCGACCAGCCGATGAGCTCAGGGGGAGCCCTGATTGCCAAGGGTTCCAGGAGGAAAAGGATGGCCCAACCCTATGGCAAGAAGGGTAAGAGGCAGAAGATTATACTGATCAGTTCTTCCACCACCATAGCCACTGCCACCACCACTGTCACTGATACTACCACCACTACCACTACATCCTCCACTACCACCACTTCTATCCCAGCCACCACCACTAGCATGACATCCACCACTCATACATCCACATCTATCTCACCCACTATACCCAAAACAGTTCCACCACAATCCATTCCCACTCCTACTCCCATCTACACCACATCCACCACTGCATCTACTATTCCCTAAGCGGGCACATCTTCCCAGTTCCCACCTCCACAGAGCTCTACTCTACCCACGGTTGGGTTAGAGGAATAGTTGGCCAGCCTAAATAGATTAGTGCTGAAGCTATTAGCAACTGATGATCTGAGGGCTAACCAGCTGAACCAACTGATGGCAGTAAATGCAGTACAGGGCAAGCAGATTGCCCACCTTACTGAGAAGAATGAAGCTCATGAGAGAGCTTTAGTTCAAGCTCACAATGCCCTACAAGCTCAAAACGAGCTAGTGCTTACATCTGCCAAACGGATTGATGAGTTGGAGAAAAAGAACAAGAAGATGATGTTGAGCCTGAAGGGAACAAAGGGTGAGCATCTAAAGATTAAGGGTGATGGAGATGATGATAAAGATGATGATGATGATGATTCAAGTGATGATGAATCAGAAGAAGAAGGAGATGAGGAGGAAGACGGAGAGAGTGAAAAGGAGAAGAAGGGTGATGATGATAAAGAGGATGATCCAGCAGGTGATGCAACCGCATCAGCCTAGACTCAATCAACAAGGGAGAGGCGCACCAAAAGAAATCAAGATCAAGGAGCCTCGTCCTCAGCTCCTTCAGCTGAAGAGTCATAAGATCAATGAAAAAGTAATGCTTAAAATGTTTATGTATTTGAAACTTTTGTACTTAAATTGTGTATTACATTAACGTAATTAATGAAAATTTATGTTTAATGTCTTGATTAATGATTAATATGTCCATTGTTGGTTGTGTAATCGAACAGATAAAACTCAATAGACCGATGATTATGATGTGGCTCCCCTTCATCAAATCAAGACTCAACTCACTATGATTCTTGATTTGCAAGGGATCGTGAGACGGTCTATGAGTTACACTCTAGAGGAAGGAGAAATTATCCATGACTTGACGGACTAGCAGCTCGCTGATATGTTTGACTGAATCCTGATGAGCTTGTCAAAGATGCTCTGGAAGTCGATGTTGTGAGTAACGAGGAGCTACAAGGCGTGGATGAGATAGAGATCAAGGATGTCATATCAGACTACTATCCTGAGCACACTGACCCTCAGAGTAATGTTATCCCCGACTTGGGTGAAACATTTGGAAGTGATACTTTTGACAAGCTGGATGAGAAAGAGAAGTAAAAAGAAAAGGATGAAGGTAAAGCCCAAGCTACATATGCTGATGTTGATCTAAAGAAGGCTGAATGGGCTGCGTGTTTGACAAGATGAAAGCACAACGTGAACCTACAAAGCTGAACGCCTACACCAAATTATACAGAGTTAAGAGACATAAGAAAGTGTCAGGCAAGATCATTAGTTGGGCTTATTTTGAGGATCTGGATGTATATACTGTGAAACGGGAGAAGGGGATTGAGTACTTCAGATATCCACATGATTTGAAGACTCTCCTTGGTTTTGAGTTGAACAGATTGGCCAGTTTAGATCTTTTGTATGACAACCCGAGGAAGATGTCGGGCTAGTTTGAGATGGCATTGAAGAGAGAATACCACACTAGATGGGTAAACTTCAGACCTCAACAACCAAAGAGGTTCATTCATAAGACTGAAATTGACCCTATCACTAGAAAGCCTAAGGTGGTGCTGAAGTGGAGTCCCCTACGCATGATGTCTAAGATCTCTTTACGGGAGATGCCTTAGGACTTCACTCCACACTTCAAATGGTGGTATTACGATTGGAGGACGGGGGAAGCGGTCATAGTTTTGAACAGAGAAGGAAAGATAGAGACAATCAGGGTATTTGACCTAATGTGGCTCACTAACTTGTCAGCTGATGATGTTTATACATTGTACAAGTGACCACTGTTCTATGACACGTAAGATATTGTACAAGCTCTCTAGTTCCAACACGTTATACGACTCTGCTTTACTTTTAAGATACACGAGGGAGTCACCAAAGAGGAGAAGTATAAGAAATTTCAAGAACATGTGAAGAATGTTAGACAATAGGATAAACTAGGTCCAAGGGGGAGTTTGTTGATACACTGTTCCTAGTTTATGTACTTCAATGTAAGTGTCTTTCATTTCTTACACATATGTAATGCAAATGCTTAATGAAATATCATATGCATTTAATTGTCTTTGTTTATATCATATTCTTATTATAATTTATATTACTCATATTTATGAACATTATATATAGGTTTAAGGTTGTTGTACATAGTTCTGAGTCAATAATGATTCAGAAATGTGTTCAACTTAGTCTGGTGATTATTCATACGAATGAACCATACTTATGGACCAGTCGCACGATTGAACCAGGAGACTGGATCAGTCGTATGAATGAGATATAAGATTGACTCAGTCGCACGATTGAATCTTCAGTCGTGCGTATGAGTCAAACGCATGAGTCAGTCGCACGACTGAACCATGCTAATGGTTCAGTCATACGAATGGATACTAAAAACCTATAAATAGCACATAATTTGTGGAAAAATATAACACTTCGAATACTATCATACCCTAGTCATCCAGTGCGTCCCAGTTCGTCCATCCAACTTCATAGTTCGTTCCTGATCGATTCCAACTCATTCTTAACGTTTGTTCAATCATTAGATTGATCAGATTTTCATTCTCATTGATTGGATCGCCAATCAAATAGAATTCCACGCTATTTGATCTGGTCTCACGTAGAATCAGATAGTACTCCGTACGAAAACGGTCCTAACAATATCATCAGCCAAGCGTTATAAAACCCAGGTACACAAGCTTTTGTTTTTAGTTTCAACTATGGCATAAGACAATGGATAAATGCCATTAGTTGGGTCTAAACCAACAGCTATTAGCAATTGTCTAGGGTAAGGGCCCTTCATAAAAGCCCTATCTAACCCCAATAGTTCCCTAAACCATAGTATATGCTTATGGATTTAATTCATGCTTAACATGGAATTTAACTATAGTGTTAGGATTTGATGACTGAAGTTCAAAAGCATAGTCTGTTATTCTTTTTAGTCTCCTTTCACCTGATGTGTAGTTTTCACCCTTGCCCTAAATGCCTTCATTCTTGAAACCTCTAACTCATACTTTTTTGGAGTTCCTACTGAATCGATTTTGTTGATACATCAGGATTGGATTCCACCTGGTTTATTAGCCAAGACTCTTGGGCCATGATATTATCATTAAAAACCTTCACCTTTCTTGATTTAAGACAAGTATGGTGTGGTTTGTATGTTTTTACTATCCAACTCTCATCATCTTTTTTGTCTAGATGCATACAACACCCAAGGACAAGATACTCATTTTTTATTCTCTTTCTTTTGGTTGTATTAGACCTACTTGCATCATCTTTCCTACTTGCTTGACCCTTTTTACCAATTTGTTGACCTTTTTTACCCTACCCTTGACCATATCTACTTGCCCTAATATCATTCTCACTTTTACGAGCCTTTTCAATAGGACATCATCTATGGCAGGCCCATCATCTTTAGCAGGCCCATCATCTTTAGTAGGCTCATCATCTTCAGCATGGGGCACAGTACCATAGCATACAACTCTAACTCTTCTTTTATCATTCCTTAATAAACCTAAATCTCTGCTTGTTTCAATTTATGTTTCCTCACTAAATGTATTACCTAATCTAGATTTTCAAATACCCGCCCAATATATAATCTTATACCTTCAACCCCTACAACAACTTCTTTCTTTTTTACCTCCTCAACTCCCTCAACTTCTTGCTTTTAACCGATTCAAAGTCTCTAGAAGACTCCTCTGTGCCACTACTAAGGGCACCATCAGTCAGGCCACGTATATCTTCATTAATTATATTATGATCATCAAATGTTTGCTCCTCGCTAAATCTACTGTCATCACCTACAAATTCTTCTCCTTCATCCATAAAGTCTTGAAAATCCATCTCGTCAACTTTACTTCATCAATCTCATTAGTTATGTCAACTATATAATCACTATTCTCATCCTCGCTATCTTTCTCAAAATCACTAGCCTCTCTTTCATTTGTTAATGTAAACTCTTTAGCAAAGTCAAAATTATCAAAATCATACTTAAAGTCATTCAAACTAATATCCCTAACTTCCACATGACTCATAACTTGCCCATCTGCTTCAATTCTATCATCATTTGCACATGCTTCAAATACCTCATGACTCATATCTTGCCCATGTTGTTCAACTCTACCTTGTTCAACACTATCATAATTCACATCTGTCTAATTATTCACATATGTATCAACAAGGTTGTCATTCACATCTGTCTGCTTAGTTATATCTGCCTCAACAGGCTCATAATTTACATTGTCTGCTTATTCACATATGCTTTAACAGGATCATTATTTAAATCCTGTTAAACTAACTTATCAATAGCCACTTCATTTAAATTTGTCTTATCATTCACACTACTTTGATTATTCACTTCTACCTGTTTAGTATAAATATCTACATGTTCACCCCTATCCATATTATCACCCATTCCTTCTTGCAGATGACTTAGGTGCTGTTTGTTTTTTCTGCAGGAAAACATCTGCAGTCTGCGGACCATATCCGCAGACATCTGCAGTAGAAGAGGTGGACCAAACGTCTGCAGTCTGCAAGAAAAAGACTGTTTGATTTTTTAACGTCTGAAAACCGTAAAAAAAACCCTAACCTAAATCAACCATAGTTGATTATCATCAATAAAGTGTATAGTCATTAACTTATTATCAAATTTATCTACACAACATCAAATTCACCACAAAATCTCAATTCAAGCAGCGAATAACAGAATAGATAGAACAATAACTACAAACCCTATATCATATCTCATAACCACCACAATTCACCTTCATCATCACCTCTATCCAACAATTCAATCACCACCATCATCGTGCAGATCTGACACCTGAACCCGATTACCATGAGCCCCCACCATCACCAACGACTTACTCGCCACCGTATCAACCACCATCGCCGACGACATCTCCACCTGACAGATCCTTACCGCCCCAAACAACCGCTCCGGCAGCTCCTCCTCCTCCTCAAGTAATTTCCGCAGCTTCATCACCGGAGAAGACTCTAGGGTTCCGTCATTGTCCTTTTGGTCTCCTCCATATGAACATGCGATGATGGAGTTGTAGCGGTCTGAAAGCCGGAGACGACGGAAGAGAATGGTGGTGGCATACGGAGGAGGAAAGATTCATAAGGCGGCGGGATGGAAGGTGGCAGTGGCGGAGCAAGGTCCTGCAGCGGCGGTGACGGTGGCGCGGCGGTGGTGGGGGAGGTGGGGCGGTGGTGAGAGGGTGGATGTGGAGAAGTTCAAGTTGAGAAGTGGAGATGAGATAGTTCAGGTAAAGGGGAAAAGGGGGGAAAGTGAGAAGAGATTGAGAAGAGGTTAGAAGTGATAGTTCCATGTCTTCTCCACGCAGACGTCAGGAAGATGTTTTTTAATGAAACGTCTTCCGAAAAACAAACAATCTGCAAAGCCCAACGTCTGCGCGTGGTCTGCGTGGTGCAGACAAAAGAGGTTAGGAAGTACTTTTGAGGAAAAACAAACACCCCCTTAGTTCTCCATCCCATGTTAAGTACAACTTTCTAGGAGGCATAAAGTTATTAACATCCTCTAATTCCTCGATCATAACTATGGAATTTGTGCTTTGATCATAAGTCCCAACCCTACTTTCCCATGTTCAATATATATATCTATGATCTTATCTCTCCAAGATACTTTTCCAACAACATAATATCACTATCATTTCCTAAAGCCGATAACCCAAAATCTAAATTCTTACCATATGGGTTTAACGCTTATCATATGGGTAAATTTAATAATTTTTGGGCCAAAGCCTTCTTTATATTATGCTAATAGCCTGCCCAGATTCCCGTAAGTCTTGCACAACCTAATATTTGGTTCCTTTTATGTATAAATCATGATTTTCCATATAATAGTTATTCAATCTGGACATAAAAAAGCACGGATGCGTTAGTTTTAACATTGTTATCATAGATAGCAAAAGTTGTATTATATAAGAAATCATAAAAAAATATTGTGGGTTTTTGCTTTAAAATACGTTGAGCTACCGTAACAAGTATAATACGAGATGAAAGCATAAATATAAATGTACATTTTTTATAAGAAAATCTTCTACCATAAGTAAACAATCAAAGCTCACAAAAAGAAAAGAAACATAAAGAGAAGACCTCCGGTCGCATTATCAAGAATTTGATGAAATGTGGATGGTCGATTAATACCATGGTCGAATTGTTTGTTGATCTTTACATGCACAAACCTAATGGGCTTAAAACCATGCATTGATCTTTTAGGCCCAAAGATTCAAAGGTGAAAGGTATACTATACACGAACCATTGTAGTGTGAAAAATTCATTCTTATTTATTTTATTAATAAAAACCTATATAATCTTTGCATAAATAATTAAAAGGTTTTTATAGAAAATTTCAAGTTCTTATAGAAATGGCCTAAAGAAAAACTGAAACTTTCAAATCGAGTAAGAAAGCTTTTGAGCCAAACCGTAGAAGTTGATCACTTTTTTTTCAAAAGAAGACGCTAAAAAACTATTGGTTAATGACCAAAAAGTATAATAAGATGGATTTGCTAGAATCAACTATGCCAATATGCATATGCTTGCCGTTGTTTCTCTCTTACTCGATACATATTGCAAATCCTTATGGTGTAATAAAAAGATTTTAAAAATTGGTCTCCACAAAACTCAAATATCTTTAGCCCCTCTTTTACATCACTAGTAAACAACCAATTTACTTTTACCAGGGGTTTCTATGAAAACCATAAAACAAAAAGAAAAAAAAAATTTAGAGAAAAAAGGCACCTTAATTTTTTTTTTAGCTTTTAGAGCGATAATCATAGATTTCTTTAGAGCGGTTACACAAACCGCTTCGAAAGTAACTTGATCTTTTCGAAGCACTATTTTTGGAGCATTCCAAAACGTTTTATAAAATCAAATCCACCGCTTCAAACGGTTTTGTACTAGTGCATCTATCTGTTTGATTATTTTAACTTGTTTAGGCATCTATCTGAGTTAGAGTTATGTTACTTAAACTAAAACTCATCAACTTAAATAGTTACTTTTGTTTCCTGAATTATTTACCTTTTTAATACTTGAACAAATAATAGTTTGAATTGAACTGACGCTTAGTCATTTTAAACGTTATATAGCCCACATTGATTACTGCGTCTTAGGCTACGACAGTATGATACAGACTTGTTAATGAATTCTGTAGCTATTATTTTCAAGAAATTCTTCAACTGCTCAATCTTCAATTTCTCTTCTCATTGGGGCCGATCGCCTAAAATTAGGGGAAGGGTAGGGTTAGATTGTTGAATACTCCTTTGATTACTTCCCAAATTGTTACTTTTATAATTTAAACATCACTTTCACTCTAAGTGCGAACTAAATCTATAATTTGATATTTAAACATCACTTTCACTCTAAGTGCGAACTAAATCTATAATTTGATATTGATTAAGATATAATAAATGTTAGAACAGTTCATATATTTATATTTTACATCCAAAATCCAAAATAACTAATAAATAAGAAATGAGATATTACATGCAAGTTTATTTTATTTTTATGCATTTATAGGTGTGTAGCAAATTCCGATAGTTTATATTTCACATTAAATACAAATAAAACCATATTTGACCTTGTGACACATAAACATCTACACACATGATATATATAAACCACAAAACCATTCTAGAAGATTAAGTGGCTGTTTGGGATTGCTTTTTTATTTCTCCTTTGACTTTTGGAGGGGTGAAAAGACCAAAATACCCCTCCAAAAGTCACTAGAAGTTAAAAATTTTAACTTCTAGTGACTTTTGGAGGGGCATTTTGGTCTTTTCACCCTCCAAAAGTCAAAAGGAGAAATAAAAAAGCAATCCCAAACAGCCCCTTAGGAAAAAAAATGCAACTAATAGAATATTGTCCTTTTACTTTTCCATTAAATCGTCACAGAGACAAAGAACATTACATATGTTACACAATATTATATTTTCAAGAGACTCACATGGGATCGTCTAAAAACATTATTCCCCACACCCCTTTACATATAAAAAAAATAAATATTAATATTTATGTAAAACTAAAAATATTAGTAAAATAATGTCAGCAAATGCTTCTTCAATTGGAAGATCATCAAAAGAATAATCAAGAAAACCAAAAAAAAAAAAAAATTATCCGCAGAAGCTCCAAAGATAGATATCTCCACCTTCTTCATAAACATCTTCAATGATTGATGAAGAAGAATGATCAAACTCAAAAAATGATCCATCGTTGTAGCTTGATGAATCAAAGTTGGACCATGGTGCCACCATTGACATCAAGGTGCCATCAAAAGGATCACTTGCTGAAAAGAATGTTGCATCATCTTCAAATAGATTGGTGGGTGGTGGTGTGGTGGTAGAAGAGGATAAAGATGAAGAATATGATGGTGATGGTGATGGTGGTGATGACGGATCAGTAACAGTAGCAGCAACAGTAGCAGTAATAGTAACAGTAGCAGCAGCAGCTGCTGCGATCTTTTGAATGGACTTGGGAGACATGATGGTTGTGGAATGGTCAAGATTGTATTCAGTGTGAGAAAAGTTGAGATTTGCAGTTGGACCCTTAAGGCATAGTAGGGCTGCATCATAGGCCCGAGCCGCTGCTTCAGGAGTTGAGTAAGATCCGAGCCATATTCGAGTTTTCTGATTGGGTGCTCGAATCTCTGAGACCCATGAGCCCCAACTCCTCATCCTTACACCTTTGTATTTCTTTTTGCTCATCATAGACGATGGCGTTCTCATTATCTCCGTTTGGTTAATCTTTCGTTCTTTTTTCACCATTCGTGATCGTTCAAAAACCCCGATATATATCGCAAGAATAATATATAAGAATCGAGTTTTTGAGAAGACAAGATCAAGAACTGAATGGAGAACTCAAATTTGGTGTGTGTGATTGAGGCTAAGGGTGATGATGAAGATATGAAGATGAAGTGAATGGAAGTTGTTATTGTGTTATATATAGTACGTCTTCAAGTGAGCAATGCAAGAGGTAGTGAAATGGGTGACAGGTGTTTTTATTATTATAATGGAGAGACTTTGAGTTCACATTCTTTGCATAAACACCCCTTTGACTATGAGTTTTTGCTAGCGTACAAATAACATATATATATATATATATATATATATATATATATATATATAGTATATTCATTGATCGTATAAATGGACAGTAAGTGTTTACACATACCCCTAATTAGAGCAGCCGCAACGGTGTCAACGTGAATTCAATGGGTTTGTACGGACTAGGTACAAGAAGGGTTGTGTTAGGTGCTAAACATACTCCATATGTTTAAAAGGTAAAAACCTCTTTGGAGTGAATCTAGATTCAAAGCTGGTAGGAAGTTATATATGATGTAATTTTATGATTAGTGTACGAATATGTGACTAATTAGGTAGGAGGAGAGGCCACTAACTCTTACTAAAGTAGATAGATCGACGTCATGATTAGTTTAGTATGAAGGAGGATATGTTTGAGACATCCCTTATGCTAAACGTTCCAATCCTTGCTGTTTTTACATGTTGCGCCATCTTTCAAGGTGTCATATTATGTAAAAGTTCCGTCTCTTCGCATTAAAAGAAAACATTGCTTTCTTCGGCTTAATGTTTTTAAGAGAGAATGTAGAATATTCAAAGGAGAGTGGTGCACTCACCCTATCTTGTAAAGAAATGACATAGGCTAGAATCACGCCTTTTATGAATTGAGCGTGTTCCCCTACAAACATCAAATTAAATGAACCAAATTTATGTTTGCGTGTGAAAAAATAAAAGAAATTTTATTCATTTGACAACTTGAGGGAACGCAAAATGTAAAGACATAAGAGAGGGGATACATTTAGTAGAACAAAAATGAAATATGGTCTCTTCAATTACTAGTTTTTATCTGATGCAATTTTATATAACTTGTATAACATGCGACCGTGTTTTGCATGATTTTAATTTAATTAATGGTGAGAATAGGAAAACTTGAATCCATGTCTCTCGTTCTTAACCATTAAATAAATTCGTTCGCATTTAGCTACTTGGTTTTGCTAGTAGTTGCGTCGTACTTGATGTTGGAATTGAATAAAGATTTAAGTATTTCATGTTGGAGTTGAATCGAACCAATCGGTGTTCTTAATTGTCAATCGGTCGATCCCATTCACCTGATTTGCTTAGTGAGTGCCGATATAAATCATATAAATAACTAGAAACCAATTATTTGAATTTTTAAAAACATACTCTCCTTTGGAAACAAAACGTTTACATTTGTGGGTAGAATAACTGACTAAATCAATGTTAAGAAGTCTTAAAATCTAGTGAATGTGCATAGTCTCCTGTTGGATTTGCGAGCAATAAGTAAGATTTAAACATTCCCATCATCAGCATTCCAAAAAAAGTTGTTGAAGCTGACTTTTCTTGACAACATTTAGCATTATGGTGTATAAGGCGTTCAAGAAAATACATACTTTCTAAAAACAACGTTGATGTCTACTTCCAAATCTAATCGAACAAATAAAGGTGAATGGATTCTCATATGGGTCAAAATCAAAAGTCTTGAGACTTAACTATGAAACAATTGTTGAACTTGAAGGGGTGTATATAAATCTTATAGTAATTAATTGCATATTTAATTGACTTGTGATATTATAAATTATTTATTGAAATAAGGAGTAACATATTAAAAAAAATTTTGAACGGTTAATTGAATCACTAACGGGTCATTGGTCCACCCTCGTGTCCATCACTCGAGTATGCAACCCAAAACCAACTAAAAAGGAAACTCATCATAGGTGAAAGAAAAACCCTCGACTCAACCTGAAATCATGTTTTTTTGTCATAGATGAGACTTGAACTCAAGACCTACTTTTTATTTTAATAAAGTTTTAAGATATCTCATTTTAATCACTTGAGCTAAGAATCATTAATAGATTAACATATTTATTTATGCTTTTCAAAAATTCTTAAATGTTAGTATAATCTATTTCTGATAATATACATCTGCTGAGCGTTTGAAAGTTTCATTAAATAAATGATAGGGACTTTGGAGGCTGTGGTTTAAATTCCTGATTCTTGTTTTTTCAATAAGTACTTCAATTATTTTTAGGATAATAAATATAAAATAAAAATGTCCCTTTTAAGGTTAAGTGGTGTATCCATAATCTAGAAGGTAAAAATCTTGTAGGGTGTGATTCATAATGTATTTATCTAAAAAATCTAGAAATTGCGTTCGTGAAAACAAAAAAGAAAGTAATTTATAAATATATGTTACACACACATACATATATTTTTTTTTCAAGATACATACATACATAAACAAATAGATACATGTAATGATTATAAAGAGAGTAGAGGTATATTTGACAAGTAGTGTGGTGCATGGTATTTGACTTAGACAGCAAGTCACCCTTCACATGATGAAAGATTGAAAGGTGAGTGAAAAGAACAGAAAAAAAAGGAACCACTGGTACAAAATGGGCAAATTAGTAATTTCGTTGACCACATGGTATTTGATTAATATTATTATTTTTAAATTTAAGTTTAGGAAAATGTAAAAACATTTTACATAAGATTCCGTAGCTGTACGCCTGTACGTAGCTTCCTTGATTTTGCATCAACGTGTAGCGAGAATTATCTTTAGATTATATAGATACGTCAAGAAGTTAAAACAAATTTAAAAAGAAATATGTATTATTATTTCGAATTGCAAATCAATATCTAAGCAAATTAAGTCGGTAATAATTCCAAGATGAACTAAAAGTTAGTTACGACTTTTGGAGTCAGAAAAAACCGGCCAACATTTATTGATTTTATATCTCTTTTTATCATTTAAGATAACTTTTTTATATTTATTTTCATTTAAAATATAAAAGTTGAGTTTTTGCCCTCTTACTTTGAGTAAAATATTATTATATTTTTATAAAGAATAATAAATTTTAAAATGTTGATGCATTCTGCGCATAATAATTCATCGAGACACTTAACAACGATATATCTAACTCAAACGTCTATCCTATACACGGTGTGTCTAACTCAAAAAATGGTAAACTATGTGTCTTTGTTGTGAGAACTTTATATTTATTATTCAGACTAATTTGCCCCTCTTCTTATATTACACTTGTAATGTATTAGTGGTATATCATAGATACATACGAGTAAGTTAGATTTTAGTCCCTGTGTTTTTGGATGTTATAATCGTTTACATCAAGTAACGTATAAAAGTCAAATCTAACCGCTGTGATTTAAAATCTGTTACAATCCTGGGTTAGATACACCCGAGTGTGTGAGCCGGATCTATTGCATGGTATCAACAAATAAGTGGCAATTCATATTTTATCTTAATAAAAATCAACTAGTAAGTTCTTTTTTCTTTGGAATGTTTCCGTAAATATTAAACCTTATAAATTGACTTTTCTATTTTCATTTATTTCAAATGTTTTATTATTCAAACTAAGATAATAATAATCAAATCCTTACCTGAAGAGCTGTTTTAACTCTTGGGGTTAAATTAAAATCATTCGTATAAAAGTAATACATTATTCTTTGAAATTACATCATTTTCAAAAGATTACATTGTTTTACAAAAAAAACAACCTTTAGATTTTACATAATGAGCGACAACTATAAAATCAAATTATTTATCTTCATGGATTCCCGTGGGGCGTTCCTATTATACTTAGGTTAAAACATAAACTATATTTGCATTACACATGCATATCATTTTTTCAAAATGGTTTTAAAATGAAACGTTAGTGTAAAGCAAGTAAATCATGTTACAAAACATTTTTATTCAAAATCAAAACAACATGATTAATATTAATTCTTTAAAACATCTTGTTTTGTAGTTGTCTCATATTATTGACAAGGCCCCGCACGGGTACTGGTGTACATTGAATTCATCCAATTCACATGTGTTCTAAGAATTCAGTCGCACGACATAACACACACCGTTATCCATCAATGTGTGTATCCTCGATCGATATAGATATACTGTGTCAGTGACCGCTTAAACCCACCCCCTCTTTTTTTCGTCAGTAATGTTAATTTTTGGTTGTGTAGTGTAAATTTTCGGTCGGATAGTGTAAAACTTTTGCTCCCTTGCCCTTAATGATATGGTGTGAGATAGTGGAATTCCTTGGTTTACAGAAATAATTACAAGGCTATAAATAACCTAAACAGGAGACTAATCAGAAGGTAAATAAGGAGAGACAATCATCTCCAACTAACAAAATATATACTAAAATATTCCAATAATATGTTTCCATATTATCGGTTAACACGCCCCCGCAGTTTGAGCCGTAGAAAGACGAAGGCACAAGCTGGACCTAAACTGTTGAAATAGATGCTTTGGAAGACCTTTAGTGAAGATGTCGGCATACTGATAATCGGCAGGAACGTGCAAAACTTTGACAGTGCCAAGACGAACTTTCTCCCGAACAAAATGAATATCCATTTCAATGTGCTTCGTACGTTGATGCTGAACTGGGTTATCAGATAGGTAAACAGCTGAGAGGTTGTCATAATAAATGATAGTAGCGTGTCGTACTGGAACCCGTAGCTCAAGGAGGAGGTTTCGAATCCAGCTGATTTCCGCGACTGTATTTGCTACGCCCCTGTATTCGGCTTCTGCACTCGATCGAGAGATGGTTGGTTGGCGTTTTGAAGACCACGAAATTAAGTTTGCGCCCAGATAGACACAGTAGCCTGAAGTGGAACGTCTGGAGTCCGGGCACCCGCCCCAATCCGCATCAGAGTAAGCAGTAAGGGTGGAGGATGGGGAGGGTGAGATGAACAGGCCCTGGGAGAGGGTGCCTTTGATATAACGAAGAATCCGTTTGAGAAACTGAAAGTGAGGCTCCCGGGGTGCATGCATGAAGAGACAAACCTGTTAGACTGCATAAGAAATGTCGGGGCGAGTGATGGTAAGATACTGAAGAGCACCGGCCAAGCTTCGGTATAGAGACCAATCGGAAAATTCGGGCCCAGTAGTGGCACTAAGTTTGGAGCCAACTTCAACAGGTGTGCTAACAGGCTTACAAGCAGTCATATTAGCCCTAGCCAAGATGTCTGCGGCATACGTGGATTGGGATAATAATAAGCCATTGGATTGTTTCTGGACTGCTATGCCAAGGAAGTGATGGAGGTCACCAAGGTCTGTCATTTTGAATTCTGCTGTCAAGGACTGTATAATCTGCTTCAACAACTGAGGACTGGAAGCAGTGAGGATGATATTGTCTACATATAGGAGTAAATAAGCAGTCTGGTCGCCTTTGGTGTAAATGAATAGTGAGGTGTCACAAACACTGCTTCTGAATCCGCATGTAGAGAGATGACCTGCAAAACGTTGGTACCAAGCCCGTGGAGCTTGTCTCAAACCATACAGTGATTTGTTCAACTTACAAACAAATTTGGGGTGTGTGGCTGAAGTGAATCCAGGGGGCTGAAACATGTAAACTGTCTCTTTAAGGTGACCATTTAGGAATGCGTTTTTAACATCTAACTGGTGAATGGGCCATCCTTTAGTAACTGCTAAACTGAGTACAGTGCATATGGTGGTAGGCTTAACCACGGGGCTAAACGTCTCATCACAGTCAACGCCAACAGTCTGACTTTTACCGTTAACCACAAGGCGGGCTTTGTGTCTTTCCAGCGAGCCGTCGACATGGAACTTGTGTTTAAATAACCACATACAGCGTATGACCGGTGTGTCAGGTGGTCTCGGTACAAGATCTCACGTGTGATTAGCCAATAGAGCTTCATATTCGTTAGTCATAGCACGGTTCCAGTTCGGGTCGGAAAGAGCGGTAAGATAAGACTTGGGAAGAGGGAAATGGTCGGTGAGGTTTGGGTGTGAAGAGAGAAGAGAGAACGAGGTTTAAAGATTCCGGACCGGGACCGGGTCTGCATGGGATGCGACGTGTTGGGAGCCGGGTCTGGTTGAGAAGCTGTAGGTGGGGGAGCTGGTTGAGGGTTAGAAGTTTGGGCCTGGGTAGCTGTTTGGGCCGAGTGGGAGGAATGATGGTAGGGGCCAAGCACGGATGGGTGAGGACAGGATGGTGGAGTTGGGCTGTGATGAGGGGCTGGCGGGCCCTCGGGTGGGTCAGTGTGTATAGAGGGTTGGGCCGGAGTGGCAATGGTTGTAGGTGGGCCGGAAAAGGAATGAGGGTGGGTGAAGAGTGTGGGCATCGGATCCAAGAAAGAATGTGTTGGGGCCGGGTTGGAGGGATTTGCAAAAGGGAAGGTTTCTTCGGCAAAGATGACGTGACGAGAGAAGATGGTCTTCCCAGTGGATACGTCAAGACACCGATAGCCACGGAAGTTTGCCGGGTATCCGAGGAATACGCAAACAGTGGAACGATGAGTGAGTTTATGGGGTCAAGTAGAGGAGGTGTTGGGATAGCATAGGCAACCAAATACACGAAGATGGTCGTAGGATGGTTGGCGGAGATAGGGGAGAGAGATTGGGGTGAGGTTTTTGTGTAATGGTGTTGGAAGAATGTTGTGAAGGTAGGATGCCACATGGAGTGCCTCAACCCAAAAGTTGGAAGGGAGTGAAGCATGTGTGAGAAGCGTGAACATGATATCGTTTAAGCGACGAATCATGCGTTCCGCCTTACCATTTTGTTGAGATGTGTGGGGGCATGAAAAACGGATTTGTATTCCATGTTGGTGGTAAAGTTATGGAAATTTGTACTATCAAATTCACCCCCCCCCCCGGTCACATTGGATTGCTTGGAGTGGCAGGCGGAATTGTGTGGCAACAAATTGATGGAAGTTGGTTATTTTAGAATGGGTTTCGGATTTGAATTTTAAAGGGTAAACCCAAGTATATTGGGTAAAATCATCAGTTATAACCAAATAGTATTTATATCCCGCATGACTCACAATAGGTGACGTCCAAAGATAACAATGTATTAGTGCAAAAGGTACTAAAGTGCGAGAAATAGAATCAGTAAATGGTAACCGTTTGTGTTTAGATAACTGACATGAATGACAAACAAAAGAGGAATTTAATTTTTTGCATGAAATAAAATTATTGCATCTAAGAAACTCCATGACGGGTGCGCCCGGGTGACCGAGACGGTGATGCCAAGAGGGAGAATCTTTGGAAGAAACAAAGCAGGCAGTAGCGGAAGCATTTGGTGTGAGCGGATAAAGGTCACTGTTACTGTTGTGACGACTCAGGATCGTGCCATCCTTAAAATCCTTCACAGAAAATCCAAATGGGTCAAACTCAATAGATGTGTTATTGTCAATGTTAAATTGGCGAACAGAAATTAAATTTTTGACAATATTTGGATTAAAAAGAACCGATTTAAGGTGTAAGGGCTTGGTCGCGAAATGAAGGGTGGAGGATCCCGAACTCAAAACTGGAACTTTATTACCATTACCAACAATTATTGACGCTATGGGCGTATTCATGGAAAATTGATCAATTTTAGTTTTGTCAAAAGATATATGAGAGGAGGCACCTGTATCGAAATTCCATTGATCATTGCCATGGTTGACGGAGAGAGCCTGGACTGCATCAGCTAGCTGAGTAGGCTGCAGTGGGTCGACCTCGGCGAGATGGGCTTGGGCCGAGCGCTGTCCAGAGGGAGTGTTTTGGGCTGGGTAATTGTTAGGGTGATGTGCATTGGGCCTGGGCTGCCATGGGGAAGACCAACCAGTAGTAGGATATGGGCATGGGGGAGGAGCCCAATAAGGAGGGGCCCAATAAAGGGGTAATAGGGCTGAGAGTTGTAGGGTTGAAAGGGTATGTTCGGAGATTGATTTGAACGGCTGCGGTTATTGCGGGAGGAATCCCGACGGGAGTTGGGGCGACGAGAGGTATTGTTGGTGGACTCCCGGAGAGGGGTGTTGGACGGGGCACGGTTTGGGTTGGTGATGGCAGCGGCGATAATAGGGGTGGGGGTGACAGCATCCCTAGCGGCAATTCGGCACCGTTCGACCTCAAGCTGGTCAACAGCGTCCTCCCAAGAGGGGAGTGAGTGATTTAGCATGGTTGCTATTGTGTCGTACTCACGTGTTAAGCCCCGAACCAGGTGTAGAATTCGTTGATTTTCTGGCATCAAGATATCCACAGCTTCGAGTTGGTCCGAGAGTTCGCGGACCCGTTGGCAATATGCTTCAAGAGAAGGCATGGCAGCAAGAGTGTGACATCCGTCACCAAAGGTCCGTCATTTAGCGTGTTTGATTTAAACCTTTGTCAACAGTCATTCCTCATTATGACGAACCATCTACGTGAATATCATATTTGTTTTACTTAATTGCCCTTATATGCATGTCATGGTTGTTCAACTTATAGTTATTCCAAGACGTCTCTCCAAGATTTGCCCCGTTAACACTACGCGCGCCATTTTTATATAAAAACTATTGTCACGTATAAAACCATTTTTAAAAATTTAAATATCATTAACAACATTCTATCATTAATAAAAACAAGACCAATAAATAACGTTTTCAACCGAAACAAAATTTAGGAACCCGGGGCAAAGTACAGGGACTGAAAGTGACACTTTGGCAAACCTGGGATGGGTATAAATACCCATTTCCCAGCTCTTTTTCTTCACTTCATCTTCATCTTCATCGACCTTCATCTTCTTCCTCTCCCTTTCTACACCAAACTAGCACCGAAATTCATCCCGTTTGTTGCGTTTTCGTCGTCAAATCTTGGTTATCATCGTGAAATCTCACTCCTAGCAGGTATATAACCTCGTTTGACCCGTTTATTGCTCGATTTAGCTGCTACGTTTCTAGGGTTTCGGGTGCTCGGGTTCATCCGAGCACAAGAGGTCGTGTGGACTTGCATGTTGTGTTCTTGAGTGTGCTTCTTGTCTAGACGTGTTAGGATTAGTGTTCTGGAGGTTCTTGGTGCGTGAAACCCATGCTCGGAGCAGCAGAACGCTGCTCGATGGTCTGTGCAGTCGCGACCTGCCGTGCAGGGCGACTGGGCCATCCGGCCGACTGAGCCGTGCGACTGGAATAAATCGTGCGACTGGGTAGGGCGTATAAGTGTGTCACGCGACTGAGCCGTGCGATTGGGTAAATCGTACGACTAAGTCAAGCGTATGGGTGTGTGCGATTGACTGCATGTGCTAATGAGTCTGTGCGAACGATTGAGTCATGCGATTGAGTCAGTGCGAATGAGACTGTATGCGATTGTGTGTGAGTCGTACGACTGAAAGGCCAATCGTACGAATGAACGTTCAATCGCACGAATGAAGCTGATTCGTGCGATTGAAGGTCCAATCGGGCGTAGGGAGGTTGAGTCGTATGACTAAGTCTTGCATGGTACGACTGAATGCTTAGTCGCATGAATGAAGGTTCAATCGTACGAAAGTAGCTAATTCGTACGACTAAAAGTCCATTCGTGCGAATGGAGTGTCGGTCGTGCGTCCGGTCCTATTGTATGACTGATAATGTGTGTGTGTATGGATCCCCTCTTCGGAGATCTCACGACGATAATGTAATATTAATGAAGTGTCATAGCTTAACCACAAAGATTAAAGTCAACGCCATTGACAGGCATATACCATCTAAAATAATCTAGACTGAGATGCGTGTGACTGCTTGTGTGTACTACCCACGACCGAACCGAAACGACCCGATTCAATTAAACAATATTATTAACAGTAGTCCATAAGACTAATTCTTAACGTAACTGCCAATAGGTGATTGACTGTTCATACATACATACAAGTTTGGGAAGTTTCATCAGACATACTTACCACTTAACAAGTGAGTTTCGTGGCCCCTTTTTACGCTTATACAATTGTTTCATTCTTTTACAAACATGGGGGAAAAGTATGCTCATACGTTTTCAATGCTGTACAATATACATACAATTTTCATACTTGGAATCAACGTGATACTATTTTGTGAGTACTTATCTGATGCATACATGATGTTACTGTGTGGACTGTCTTACAACCATTAATTCCGGTGTTGGAACCAACAGATAGGTATTAGTAGTACTACTGGGTTGACACCCCCACCCTTGACAGATGGTTACTTGTGAGTACCATCACACTGCCAGGAACGGGCCTTGGGTGAATATATTCTGACAAGTTGCTGTGTGTACGTCACTAGGTTGGTTGTATAAAACTCATGGTATGTGATCTTGCTTGCTCATAACTGTATGCACGGTATTCCACTACAAATACTATACAACATCAACTACATGTTTACAATTTAAACCTGCGAAGCTCACCAACATATTGTTGACCGTTTTGAGCATTACTTTTCAGGTGATCAAGGGAATTAAAGTTCTAGGAGTGCTGCCTTTTAGTGGAGACCCTAGGATGTATTTTGTGTTATTACTTTTGTAAAGCTTGAACATGAATATGTTCTTTTGTATACTTGTTCCCGAATTATGGGAATATTACATTACAAGCTATTATCAATGTTTATGTGATCATTTATGTTGTACTTATGACTATGCTGTCGTGAACTTTGATTATACACGACACAAGTCTCCGATTGTGTTCGGGTATCGTCGTGACACGCTTGTCATCATATTATTATTGCGACTCTATTCATACCATGTGTTATGACGATCCCGTCTAGCTTGCATTCCCCGTGTTTCCGCTATCAGCGGGGGGTGTGACAAAGAGTGAGGGTAGAGAGTTCATGTTGAAGATCCTGAGCACGAGCCCCTTTGTTGTTGTTAAATAGTCGCTGAACACGCTGCCACGCCGCATAGGCGGTGGATTCACTTTTTAACACACAAACAAGGAGATCATCGGAAAGGGTTCCGTAGATCTATTGAAGAACAATTGCATCAATTTTCTCCCAAGCAGAAAATTCCGGTGACGGATTGGGTGGTGGCGGTGTACCGTCTATATGTCCGAGGACATCATACCCCTTGGCATGAAGGGTAAACAGTTTCACCCATGACGGGTAGGAAACTTTGTGCTGTCCAGAAGTCAGACCTTGTGTTGGATGTTAGAGACGGTGTAAACAGGGTGGAGAGGGGTGGTTTTGTTGTTGGCAGGAGGGTTAGTGGTGTCGTCCATGGAGGAAGAACAAGGGGTTGGTGGATGGGAAGAGGAAGGTAAAGATGGATAGATGATCGAGATCAACCTATAGGAATGAAACCATGTGAGATAGTGGAATTCCTTGGTTTACAAAGATAATTACAAGGCTACAAATAACCTAAACAGGAGACTAATCAGAAGGTAAATAAGGAGAGACAATCATCTCCAACTAACAAAATATATACTAAAATATTCCAATAATATGTTTCCATATTATCGGTTAACATATGGTTCAAGGTCCGCCACTGCCTAATAACATTAATAAATTCACATGTTGGGTTTGAAACAATGTAATTATTTTCATATAGACAATTCATAAATCATGCTAGAAATCATTTTCTTAATACATAATCCAAGCATGCAAATGAAGTTTGCTAAACATTGACACTTTAACAGGTTGTTTGAATCACCGATTACGATCTTCTAAGCACTTCCACAACACTTTCAAGAGCTTAACAAGTAATATACTAACTTACATTGGGTAATATGGGGGTATTTGGAGTGCAAGTAGCAATACACAAGTGCTTTAACTGTGTAATTTCAATTACATAATGTAGACTTTTATAGCCTGTTTGTGGGCCCTTCATGGACCATTAAGGGAGAGGGTGGTGGTCTGTCACTTGGACACGGTGGCAGAGACCCTTTTGGTCCAAGCAGAATTTGACATATGTTAACAGGTGTCCCTGGTCATTAGACACGTGTCATCCATTTAGTCCTCGTCAACATGCCACGTGTCAACATCCGAGGGTTTTGCTTGCGCACTACGTAGCGGACTGCTAAGGTTAGCATAGCGGTCCGCTATGCATCCCGAATCCCTAAATCCTTAAGTCATTGCTTGGCGATCCGCCAGCCTCTTGGCTGCGATCCGCGACCGGCAATAAAATGCAAAATGTTCATTTCTGACCCTAAATGTTATATCCTTATTATTTCATAAATTTTCAAGATGTTGTGGCATCCGATACTTATTTGCTATAGTCTCCCAAAGCTGATGTCTTTTAAAAAAGTTTGTTAAATAACTATAATCAGTTAATCATATCCTTAAGTAATAAATATGAATAGTTTTCCAAAATTATCTAATAACTAAGTGTTAACTATTTTAACTTGACCCGACTTATTTTTACCCGACTCAAATCAACCAACCACATAAGTTTCATGGCCGACCAAAGTTTGTTCCCAAGCTATATAAATAAATGTATAATACATAAAAACAAATCTATGTGATTATCAATCCTAATAAAGCAGTAGAATGATTCTGCATGTTAATTGGTCACTGACCTCGTATTAAAATAAAATAAGTAAAATAATGGAATATTATATGTTTTTGTAGAGAAAAGGAAAGAAAAAAAGGAAAGAAAAAAAGGAAAGAAAAAGGAAGAAGCAAAAGACGCGCAATGGAACAGTAAACCCCTGCCTTGTAAAACTAAAATAAGCAGCTGTTGCTCTTCTGTCACTTGAAACCGCGTTCTACATCATATTCATATTCATCTTCATCTTCATTTTCATTCCTCACCCTTCTTCTTTTCACATTTTTTCATCTTGCCCCCCCTCCCCCTTGTATGATTTCATGTAAAAACATATACATACACTATACTAATTATCAAAGACTCCCAAGTATATAAATAATACTCTATTCCCAACTCAAGTAACATAAATAATTATCATAATACAGATGTATGTACAGATTTTGATGCAATTTCTGTAGTTGGTTTATATGAATATAACTAAGCTCATTCGATCTTTTAGAATTTATTTTCTTATATAAGACACTAGCTTTAGTAAACCCGTGTATTACACGGGTTGAATAAATAAAATATTAAATACAATAAAAACTGTTAATTATAAAAAGATAGACTAAGACATGATATGATTGAAATAATGTATGAGTAATAACTACAAATAATAAAACAATAATATGAAACTTTTAATTTTTTCTTTTGTTTTTTTGAAAGATAAATTAAACATTTTGTTTTAAAACAACGTTTTATTTTTAAAAATTTCCTTACTATAACTCCTTATTTTAATTATTTTGTTTTATAAAAACATTACTTTAAAAAAACCAATCTTAAAATATTACATAAAAATAGTTTTTTTTTAGAAAAAATTCTTTTTATAAAAAACTACCTCTATAGAAATAACATAAATAAAAGGTTCTCTTTCTTAATCTATTAAAAAACTAATTAATGTAAAAATAAATAGATAATATTATTAGTAATTAATAGGGCGTACTTGGTACTGTAAAGAGCTCCCGCGTTTTCGCAGGGTCCAGGGAGGGTCCGTCCCATTATTAGTAATTAATATGGTTATTTAATAGGAGAGAAAAGCGAGAAAAATTATATGAGAGTGAATGGGGTGATGACACGTGGCACACCCATTTATCTTTTTATTAGAGTAGGAAGATTTGCACACTAATAAGTGAATGTAAGTTATTTTGTATGTTCATTTAACAGATAAATAAATAATCTTGAATAAACAAGCACATACCAGTTTAGTGTGAAAAAGTTATATTATTTAAGTGATTGTTAGTATATATATATATTTTAGATTTTAGATTAGATTGTGAAGATTATAACAGCCATCACATCCTTTTCAAGTATATTTGTTCTTAGCGAAACATAAACTCAAAATTTGACCATTTCAATATCCGTTAGCCTAAAAACAATTCGAAACCATGACGGCCACCCAGGTACACCCCATATTTAATACAGTAATTGGGCACCTATTTCTAAAATATTTATGTTTTTTCACCTTCTTTTTCTTGTTTTCATTTTAAATATTTTAACTTTTAAGTTTTAACTCGTATTTTTAGAATATGCGTAATGATTGTTTAGTAAAACTGTAATTAAATGATATGTAAATAAAAATTATTTTATTAAAACCCCTTCTAAATCAAGTGTAATGATTAATTAATATTTGAAGTCCCTATTAATGAAACATTAGAGAAAATATTGTGTTTGGCGCCCATTAAGGGATTGGAGCCCTATGATTTTGAAGTATTAATGAAACATTATAGAAAATATTGTGTTTGGCGCCCATTAAGGGATTGGAGCCCTATGATTTTGAAGTCTTTTTTAATTATCTTGTAATGATGTTTGAAACTCAACTTATTACCATGTCATCTTGTTTGAAACTCCCAAAATGTTCACCACGTATAATCTTAACATAATTTACACATATAGTTGCCACATATTTATCTTTTAAGTTTTATTATAGTTGACTTGTATTTAATGTAATAAATATTTCGGTCTCATATTATAATTTTAACTTATATAATTTGTACTAATATTTTCATGTGTAAATCTTTTAGTATGAAAATTTTATCATTTGTAACAACAAAATGAATATCAAGAAATAAATGTACACAAGAAATTATTAAATATATTTTAAATTATTTATAGTAGTTATATTATATTTTAATATTATATTATCCATAGAAATTTATTTATGATAAAATTTTCTTGTGAAAATGTTATGAACCGAAACTAGTGCAAGGTATAGGACTTGTCCCACATCGATTGTATAGACAAATGATGTGTACAATCGATGTGGGGTTTATAGGACAAATGGATTCTCTCACCCATCAGACTAGTTTTTTGGGTTGAGTTCTTCTGTTTGATCTATAACAGTAGTATTAGAGCCAACCTCGAAGTGGTGGCCTGGAGAGAGCTAGCCGTGACCAACAAGGACGTTGGTCCTTAAGGATGGGTGAATGTTATGAATAAAAACCAGTGCAAGGTATGAGACTGGTCTCACAACGATGTATGAGCAATTGATGTGGGATTTATAGGTCAAATGTATTCCTCACCAATCAGACTAATCTTTTGAATTGAGTTCTTAAGTTTGATCTGTAATAGATAGTTGTAATTATATTTATCTCACTGTTATTTTTCTCATTCTTCATCTTACTTTGGTTCAACAACTTAAGTAATTAAACTCTTTAATATCTTCATTTTGTAAGTTAGAATATCTTTTTTCTACTTTTGTAACTTTGGAAAATGAGAATATCCAACCAAAAAAATACAATTTTTGTACTCCTTTTCAAGAGACAAAGTGAACTTTTCCCATGTGGCTCCAAGCTTCCATATTTAGCTTTTGTAACAAATACAAGTTCATATTGGTATATGTTTTCCACAAATATTGTATGAAATATTAGGAAAATTAATTTAGAAGATCTAGGAATATATTTATATGTCGTATAAATCAAGGTCACTTTTTATGGATATGTTTTTATTCAATGTTTTTATTCAAGAAGTATTAAAACACTAATGGAGTTCATTGATGTTTAAATAAAAGAAGTAGACTAAACAACTAATATTCAAGAATACGAGATTGACACATCTGTTATTCCTGTCAAGGTATGAGAAAATCTTTACACTGTTGCATGCATTTAGCACTAGTGGTTTAACGAAATCACAATCAAAACTTGATTGATCAAATTTCGGTCATCCCATCTGAGCATAAGAACGAAATTCGATAATACAAAAACAGGATAAATTTTAAATTTAAAAAGTGAGGCAATAGATCTTGAAATTCAAATTGATGATCTTTTAAATAAGAGTTAATCTCGGTTTTGGTCTCTGTGTTTTGCAAATTAACTTTACTTGAGTACTAACGTTTATTTTGTCTTCATTTATTGAGTACCAACTTTTAAAAAAGTTGTCTGTTTCCGTCCAAATTTCGAACGACATGAGAATGTGCCGTTAAATCCCACTCACGTGCATCCCACCTGAGGGTATTTCGGTCAATCCAGAACTTGTGATTGCTTTGAAGAAGGTGAAAGCGACAAGAAGTCCAGAACTTGTGATTGCTGGTGCTTGTACTGCTTCTTCCTTCGCTTTTGCTTCTGTACAGAAACTCCTTCAGAAACACCCAACGTCTCGAGCTCCGGCCGACGGAGTACGACCGTGATGAGCCACACGACGCCGGAGCTTCACCGTCGCCGCCGGCGGCCGCTTTCACCTCACCTTTCGCCTCCAATTTCTCCTTTATCTCCAACGGATCTCCACTGTCGAAAATCTCATCCAGTCACTGAAATGCATCGTTCGATCTCAACGGCGACATAGATCTAGCTTGTCTCCTTAACGACTTAGATCTATCACCTAATGTCGAGTCTCGACCTCTTAAAACCCTAACCTCATCGTCACTCCCATCTTGGACGTCGTTCTCGTCAACTTCAAGCAACGGAGTGAGCACCTGTGGGCGTAGCAGTTGCGACGAGAGCTTCCAATTTGTTAAATCCACTTCTTTCCTTTATGTTGTTCATCGCCATCATTAGCAACAAAGGTAACCGACCCATCATCTTTTCCCTTTGTATTACTTCCAATCTCAACTAACTTAACAGCCTCTGCTTCAAATTTGTGTTCTTGATGATGAAATCTGATATGGGTCTTTTGTTTTTTAAATTCCCATTAATGATTTTCCATTTCTATAACTTCCAATCTCATCTTCAATCTCTATGAATGTTGATTACAGAGATAGAGAGAATAAGAGAGAGAAAGAGATATGTGTATGTATATATATATGGGTTAATTAAAATCAGGGGGCAAAAAGATAGTTTACACATGGATTGACCAAAATATTGTTGATACACTGTTCCTAGTTTATGTACTTCAATGTAAATATCTTTCATTTCTTACACATATGTAATGCAAATGCTTAATGAAATATGATATGCGTTTTGATGTTTAATTGTCTTTGTTATATCATATTTTTATTGTAATTGGTATTACTCATATTTATGAACATTATATATAGGTTTGAGGTTGTTGTACATAGTTCTAAGTCAATAATGATTCAGAATTGTCTTCAACTTAGTGTGGTGGTTATTCATGCTAATGGACCATACTTAAGGACCATACGCATAAATGAACCATACTTATGGACTAGTCGCATAACTGAACCAGGAGACTGGATCAGTCGTATGACTGAGACATAAGATTGACTCAGTCGCACGATTGAACCTTCAGTCATGCGTATGAGTCAAACGCATGAGTCAGTCGCACGACTAAACCATGCTAATGGTTCAGTCATACGAATAGATACTGAAAACCTATAAATACTACATAATTCGTGGAAACACATAACACTTCGAATACAATCATACCCTAGCCTTCCTGAGCGTCCGAGTTCGTCCATCCAACTTCGTAGTTCGTTCCTGATCGATTCCAACTCGTTCTTAACGTTTGTTCAATCGTTAGATCGACCAGGTTGTCGTTCTCACTGATTGGATCACCAATCAAATAGAATTCCGCGCTATTTGATCTAGTCTCACACAGAATTAGTTAGTACTCCGTATGAAAACGGCCCTAACAAGTGGCATCAGAGCTTTGGCTCATGATTTTGCGTGGATTCGATTAGTTTTGGTGTTAAATTAACGTTTTTAATCAAAAAATCACTTTTTTGCTTCAAAAACATGTTTTTGATGAGTGCATGTATTAAAATTTCAACTTTTCATCATACGGCAGATTAGGGTTCCTGAAAATTTCGTATTTTGTGTCAAAGTGTTCAAAATTTGACTTTTTCCAATCACAGCAGCCTCAATCGCATGATTAGATCAATCATACGACTGAATCTCATTCGCATATTCCAATCGCACGACTAGACTCAGTCACATAGCTCATTCGCACGGTTAAGTTATTCCAGTCAGTTAACCTCAATCGTCCTCTTCATTCGCATGACTGAATCAAATCTCACAATTGAATTCATTCGCATCCTTCAATCGCATGATTGACCCAGTCACCTTGCTCAATCGCACGATTGAATCTGTCATGTCTCAAGTTTGTCAAGTTATAAGTCATGGAAGACCAGTTTGCTGTATTCACTACCGGAAAAGACTTGAGTATCCAAAATCTTCTTCTTCTGGAAAATGAGATAGGGAATCACAATAAACCGCTGAAGTTCTTCACGTCAGATGAGTACCCACAGTGGAAATAGCGGTTTGAGATATACTTGAATGGTGTTGACCCTAATCTATGGACATATATAGAGACTGGTTATACTATACCAGTAAGTGCAAATAGGGTGAAGTTGACTCTGGGGGTATGAACGAAGCTCAGAAGGTTTTACATAAGCTGAAAAGAAAGCGTATGCACTGTTGACTCAGTCGATACCTAAGGATATATTCCATCAATTCTCGGAGAACAAGCAGTCGAAGAAGTTATGAGAGGCTTTAGAAAAGAGATATGATGGTAATGCAACCTTGAATGCGCTGAAGGCTAAAGCTCTCAAAACGGAATTTGATAATTTCTCACCAATAGAAAATAAGAGCTTAGATGATATCATTGATCGATTTTATCATTTGATGAGTGAACTGCATACTCATGGTATGACTACATCTATGGAAGACAAAGTTTCAAGTTTTGTTGATGGGTCTGCCAGACAAATGGGATCCATTTGCATCTAATTGTCCTCATTATCAGACACCTAAAAGAAAAATTGAACTTTTTGATGAAAACACAGATTTTTCAAAAATAGATCTAATACTCCTCCAAGATACCAAAGTCAACACAGACAAGCTCAAAGCAAAGCTGCGTTACCTAAGGTTAAACCTAGGACTATTAGTGAACCAAAAGTTCATACCATAAGCCAGTCGTCTGTTTACCACAAACAGGCCTTGCACAAAACTGGTTTATGGAAAGAAAAATCAAGTAATATGTCTAATAGTGAGGACAAGAAGAAGAAAGATGTGTCCTCGTCCTGTGAAGGTCAGTGGGTTGAGTTCATGATATGTGATATCTCTGGAAAACCCAAGCCAGTGAAGGCTTGGGTCCCCAACCCGAACTAATCATTTCCATTCTTTGGGCAGGTTGTCTGCTACAGCGCTATCACTAATACCTAGATTATTGATAGTGGGGCTTCCATGCACATGATCGGGAATTTGTCTCTCCTTTTCAATGTCAAGAAAATTAAGGGGGGACATGTATCTTTCGCAGGAAACAAAGGAGGATATATCACCGCTCAAGGAGAAGTGGGAAACGAGAAGGTAAAATTCGACAAGGTAAACTATGTTCAGCAATTGCAAAACAACTTGCTTTCTGTCTCCTAAATTCGTGATAAGGGATTTAAGGTCGTGTTTGACAATAAGAAGTGTTACATACTTAAGAAGGAGTATGTTATTCAGGAGGAGCAGGTTCTAATGTCGGCCTCAAGATATAATGACCTGTATGTCTTGGACCTTTCAAAAGCCTCCACAACTGAGTCTACTGCTTAGCGTTTATGGTCTAAAGCAACTGAAAGGGATTTAGTTTCCTGGCATAGGAGAATGGGACACATCAATCCTAGGAAGATGAATCATCTGGTTCAGAATGATCTGGTGGATGGAGTTACTGTCAAGAACTTCCAACTTCCAGACTTCTACATAACATGCAATAAAGGGAAATAGACAAAGAAGTCTCATAAATAGAAGAAAGTTAATTCTATCGAGATTTCTCTTGAGCTTCTACAATCTGTTTGGCCTTATCTGCACAAATAGCATTGCTGGTGATTGGTACTGCTTCATGGTGATGGATGATTACTCAAGATTCTATTGGGTGATGTTTCTGAAGGCGAAGTCAGAGACATTTGAATCATTCAAACATCTAGTTACCACATTGGAGTCACTCTACAAACTGAAAGTAAGGAAAATACGTTCAGACAACGGGACAGAATTCAAGAACAGTGGATGGAGGCATTTTGTCAAGAGAAAGGGATTGTTCATCAATTCTCTTCTGCCTACACTCCATAGATGAATGGAGTTGTTGAATAGAAGAATAGGAGCTTGATAGAAACAACAAGGACAATGATAGCTGTCTTAAAACTGCCGGTTCAATTCTGGAACGAGGCAGTGACTTATGCGTGCTATACTCTAAATCGAGTCTTAGTGGTAAAACGTCATGTAAAAACTTGTTAAGAGTTGCTCCAGCAACGTAAACCCAACTTGGAGTATCGGGAACCATTTAGCGCACCCTGCATGTTGTTAAAGAAAAATCAGACTGGGAAGTTCTGCGAGAAGGCAGAAGAAGGTATCTTCCTTGGCTACTGTATACTAGACAAAAGGGTTTATAATTACTCAACTGGTCAGGTAGAAGTATGGTGCAATGTTGATGTATAAAGATAGACCACCCCCCTGCGAGAAAAGGATCTTCCTTCTTCTTTGACTATGATGGATTTTTAAATCCTTTAATCTACCTTCTTCCCATTCTGATGACGAGGTAGCCATTCAAATGATGTACGATGTTCTCAACACTCCTAGTTAAGACTTAACATCCTCAGCTCCAATAGAAGGCACTACTAGCCCTTCAGGGGAAGAGCTAAAGATAAGTGATTCCTCCTCTGATAATGAAGAAGTTGAAACTGAAAATGTGCACCAGGAGGAACAGGTCCCCACTGCTGAAAGTACACCTACAGCTGATCATGAAGTAACTAGAACTTCTGAACCCAGTCCTTCAATAGCCACAGAAACTGAACCTGTGATTCCAAACCTGGATCATGAAGTAGCAGTTCCCATAACTCTCGAAACTAGGATTAATGTGAATCATTCCCTAGACAACATCATCGGGGATCTTCTCTCGGGAGTTCAGACAAGAAATCGGCTTTACTCAGCTAGATTATGCTGCGGTCATGGAAAAGGGGTACATACACGATGGAGCATATCGATTTTTGTGTCTCAAGTTGAGCCCAAGTATGTAAGAGAGGCCTTAAAGGATGAGGCATGGGTAGGTGGCATGTAAGAAGAACTCCTACAGTTTAAGAAGTTAGGTGTCTGGACACTTGTCGACAGACCAAAAGGTGCAAAAGTGATTAGCACTAAGTGGGTTCTTCGATGTAAGAAGGATGACCAAGGGGTCATAATCAGAAACAAGGCTAGGCTAGTTGTTCAAGGGTTCAGGCAAGTCGAAGGAGTTGACTACAATGAAGTGTTTACACCAGTGGCCAGGATGGAAGCAATTAGAATCTTCCTAGCCTATGCATCCTTTATGTAGATGAAAGTATATCAATTGGATATGAAAAGTGCATTTCTTCATGGTGACATCCGTGATACAGTTTACATCAGTCAACCCGAAGGATTCGAGGATCCTTATCATCGAGATAGAGTTTATAAACTAAACAAGGCTTTGTACGGGCTCTATTAAGCCCCTCGAGCCTGGTATGAGAAACTCTCTACTCATATGTTGAAACATGGATTCCGCAGAGGTGTAATTGACCGCACGTTGTTCATAAAGGAAAAAGATGGTGATTTACTAATGGTGCAGATGGATGACATAATCTTCAGTTAAAAAAATAAAGCATTATGTAAAGAATTCGAATTGGTGATGAAAGCTGAGTTTGAAATGAGTGTCATGGGAGAGATGAACTTCTTTCTTGGTTTACAGGTAGATCAGACACCAAATGTAATCTTGCTGCATCAGAACAAAAATGTTGGAGATATCCTTAGTCGGTTCGACATGGAGAATGCAACGGTTGCTGGTACTCCACTTGCCACAAGCCATGATGTGGCACCCGACAAAAATGGTGATCTGGTAGATGCCAATATGTATCGAGGAATGATCGGATCTCTAATGTACCTCATAGCTTCTCGTCCTGATATTATGTACGCCACATGTCTCTATTCCAGATATCAGGAAAAACCAAAAGTAAATCATCAGATTGGGGTAAAAAGGATCTTTCGTTATCTAAAGGGTTATTGGTACGCATGTCCCTAGTTCTAGTTCTAATGTACTTAAATGTTTAATGACTTTCATTTTGTTACATTGATGTAATCATTTGATATATGTAATGAAAGACTCTTGAATGAATGAATATGTGTTATTGAATGAGTATATATGAAATACAATATGTGGTTGATTCTTATAATGTTTAATGTTTCATTATTGATTGTGTTATAACGCATATTGAACTAACTATATAGGTTTGTGAATTGTATGAAGTTCTTATGCGAATGGACCATGCTAATGGACCATATGTATGAACACTTCATGCTAATGGACCAGTCGCACGACTGAACCAGGAGACTGGATCAGTTGCACGATTGTGACATGAGATTGACTCAGTCGCACGACTGGACCTTCAGTCGTGCAGATAGATCAATCGCATGCTTCAGTCGCACGGCTGAACCATGCTGATGGCTCAGTCGCACGAATGAAGACTCCAAACCTATAAATACCACTTAATTCGTGGAAAAATAGAACATTTTAAGAATTCACAACCCTAGCCGTCCCAGAACATCCAAGTCGTCCCTTCCAACTTCATAGAGCGTTCCTGATCATTGCTAATCAATTCTTAACATTTTCTAATCGTTAGTTTTGATCAGATTAACGTTCTCCTGATTGGATCGCCAATCAAATAGGATTCCGCACTATTTGATCTGGTTTCACATAGATTCGGTTAGTACCAGTTCGTACTCGGTCCTAACAAGTGGTATCAGAGCTTTGACTCTCGATTCTCCATGGATTCAATCACGTTTTTGCAAAAATCAATGTTTTTCAATCAAAGATCCGTTTCTTTTGCATTAAAAATTCGACTGTTACGAGTGCATGTGTTCAAAAGTTCGTATTTTTCGAGTTCTAGCCGAATAGGGTTTTCAAAATCGTGTTTTTGGTCAAATCGAGTGAAAATTTTGAGAAATTTCGAAGTCAGACGTCTCAGTCGCACGATTGACCCAATCGCACGACTGAACTTCATACGCACAGCTCATTCGCACGATTGGTCCAATTGTCTGTTCATTTGCACGATTAAGCGTGTTCATTCGGTTCAGGTCAGTCGTATAGGTCATTCGTACGACTGAACTCATATGCATAGGTTCATACGCACTTTGCTTTCTCAGCCGGGAAGGACTCCAGAATTCAGAATCTCTTGCTTCTTGAAAATGAGATCGGAAATCACAACAAACCACCAAAGCTTCTGACACTTGATGAATATCCTCAATGGAAGCAACGGTTTGAAATTCATTTGAATGGAGTGGACACCAACTTATGGAGCATAATTGAGACTGGCTACACTATGCCAGTTGGAGCTGACGGTGTTCCACTGACTCTAAGTGGTTTGAATGAGGCACAAAAGGTTGCTTCCAATGCTGAGAAGAAGGCCTATGCATTGTTGACACAGTCCATTCCAAAGGATATTTTCCATCAGTTCTCAGAGCACAAGCAGTGCAAGAAGTTATGGAAGGCTCTAGAGAAGTGATATGAAGAAAATGCAACACTTAAGTCTCTAAAGGCTAAAGCTTTGAAGAAGGAATTTAACAACTTCTAGTCAATTGGAAATAAGAGTTTGGACGACGTAATCGATCGCTTCTATCATTTGATGAGTGAACTGCACACTCATGGGGTTAAAACGTCTATGGAAGATAAAATGTCGAGTCTGGCTGATGGTTTACCTGATAAGTGGGATTCATTCATTCTACTTTAAGACATAATGAAGTGCTGGAGACGTTGGATATAAATGATTTATTTTGAAATTGAGAGAGGAAGAGCTACGACATAAGTACAAGTCTAAAAAGGGAACCTACACTCTTAATCCTTCTCTATATAATGTGACTCCTACTACTGCATCTTCTAGTGCACCCTTGCAGACTGCTTCGTGTCTAACACATCTGCAAACGTTCAAAGTGCATTTTCAGGTGGTGAGTCAAGTGTTTCATCAAGTGTTCAACACAGTTCTACAGAAGCTCAACCGACGAAGTTAACGACAGAGAATCTGAGCAATGTAACTGTGGAAGTTGCTAAGGAGCATATGGATTTACTTGCTGCTATGGTCCATTCGTATGACGGGTTAGTAGCAGGGAAGATTGGTAACTGTCACTTGGCAGATGAAGTTTATGAGCAAGTGGATGAAACTAAGCTAGAGAGGATGGTTATCATGTGGGCTCTAGCTAGTGCTGTGCGAAGAGCTAAGAAATTCATCAAGAAAACGGGATAGAATCTGGTGGCCATAAAGGATACTACTTTTTGATTTGACAAGTCAAAGGTCACCTGTATCAACTGTGGAGAAAAAAGCCATTTCAAGAGAGAATGTGTTAAACCTAAGAAAATAGGAAATGGTAACCCGTTTTCATCAACCAACAGACAAGAAAAAGACAAGAAGATAGCTCCAACAAGTCAGGAATCCAAAGCAATGGTGGCACAAGGTGATGAAGGTCAATATTGGTCTTTTCCCTTCTTATCTGATGGTGAAGCTAATATCGCATTGGTTGAGGATCTAAACGATGACTTAACAAGTGAAGGGGAGAACTTGGCTGAGTTTGATAGTGCTGATGTAAATGACTCAATGGCTGCTGTTGATCATCTGGTAGAGGATGAACTGAATGATGCTTCTAAAACACACAAGGAATCCCAGGTTGCATTTGTTGGTGGCACCTCAAACTCTGCACAGGTAGAATCTAAAGAAACTCTATTCGATAAACATGCTTGTGTTGAATGCAATCAGTTTAGAGAATGCATTGATTTAAAATTTACTAGGTTATTAGTACATAATGATAACTTGGTAAATGACTTAAAACTTACACTGAGGCTAACAAAGTGTTGAAGCAAAATGAAAGCAGTTTTAAAGAGAAAATTGAGTTATTGAGAAAACAACTAAGGGAAACCGAGGTTGTGGTTTTTAACCAAGAAAATGACCTAAAGTTTTATTTAAATTCAATTGAGGAAGTTAAAAAGAAAAAAGCTATTCTTTAGGTGGAAAATGAGTCATTAAAACAAAGACTGCATAGTTTAGCTAGTTCCTCACACATCATAAAAACTTGGTTAAAAAAAGAAACAATGCGGAAGGGATTGGTTATAAAGTTGTGCCTCCACCACATGAGATCCTTTTGAACACAAAACAACGTCCTGTTAACAATAATCCTATCAAGGATCACGTGGTGACTACTCCTTTGGTCAGTGATCCTGACACTGCAGTTAAATCTGCACCTCAGGTAACTGATCAGAAGGACTCAACTTCGGGCACAAAGGATGAAGTCTTAATTAGGAACTGGGTGGTTGAGGATGATCACGTGCCTCTTGGTTTGGGTTCACCGGCTGCTGTGTCAAAATCAAGAATTTCAAAAACAACTCAGTCTAAATTGGTCAAGCAAGATCTTAACAATATGAAAAGACAAAATAACCAAAATGTTAAGCAAATCAAATTTGTCAAAGAAGGTGAAAAAATTAAGGTTGAGACCAAAAGGACAAATCCTGAAGTGTACTCCCCACCCCACAAAAGATCTCCTAGTCCTGTTGAGAGGAGATCATGCTATAACTGTGGACAAAGATGCCACATTTCTTCATGCTGTCCTCGCTATCAGACACCTAGACGTAAAATTGAATTGGTTCAGGAAGTTAAACCGTCTTTTTCAAAACAGAGGTCTAAAACTGTCACACCCCAACCTTGATGACAGAAACGTCGAGATGTGAGAATTAAGATCGTTCACAGCCACATAACGCTATTATTAAATCCAAATATATTATTCATAAGTTTCAAAGGTAACATTACAAACATAAGTCTCAAACAAAGATAACATCATGATATAAAAGTTAAATGTTACAAGTTCATCCTTTTATTTCTCTAGGTCCAATCCTAGATGTGATAAGCTTCAAAGTAGTAATTATACTTGAGTATTTCCTGAAACATGCTAAAATTAAAAGGTCAACAATAATGTTGGTGAGATTTCCATAGTTTTCAATACATAAGTATATAAAAGATGGCAATTCATGTTGTAAATTAGAGAACAAAGTAACTAGGGATGTAAGACAGAATGCACAATCAAACCTTGACAAAGTTTTACAAGTCTCAAACGTTTACAAGTATATATGATTAGCTAAGTGTACTTGGATCAACCAAGCAGGCTTGTCAGGCCCATAGATCTATGACGTCGCCAGGCTAGCAATAGTTAATGATTGTACATATATTCGACATTACATGGTAGCTACAAGGTTCATCTACCCATAACACAATATGATGAATTGCCAACATGTTTACAAGTCTCAAATAAGTTTACAAGTGCAACGATAATAAGTTTAACATGTTTCACCCCAAAGTGTGAAAATATGAAAAAGGGGTATGGAAAAACTCACATGTTCAATAATTATATAATTGATGATTAATAAGAAATAATAGGCGTCGTCCCAACGTAATCCGTCATAAGGCACCTATATATATATATAATCATAAGATTTAAGTTTAATTATAATAAATTTATCAATTTAATGGAGAACTAGGGTTTTAGATGGGATTTGGGAGTTTTAATATTTATGTCGAATATAGTATAATAATGCAATCAATTATGTTTTGGTTCAACAAAGATGGTATGATCCAATTAAGAATAGGAATGATAGTGAACGATTCAATAATTAGATTTATTAATTTAATATAGATAAAATATGATGTGTGGAAAGGAATAGTTAATTTAATAATTAATTATTTAAAGTTTGATGAAGGTACTTACTTATTTAGATGACTTTTAAAATTATTTAAAATCATTTTATAAAGTTTTGGCCTTCTAAATGATTTATTATAGAAATATTATAATACAAGCTTTTAGTAATAAGAATAAAGTATATTATGATGTTTTATAAGGTTCAAGGGTTTAAAAGTTTAGAGAAAATAAACTAAATATGATATACATGGTTAAATGATTAGATGACTAATTAATTATTTAAATATTTATTTAAATAATCATTTATGTAAATAAACATTGTAATAGGTAGGTTTGAAGTGTTCTAATATAGAAGAGAACTAGGCATAATAAAATGTAAATAAATTTTCAAAATCCTTGGAAATAAGCATGATTTATCTATGATTAAAATAACCTAATAACCAATAATAACTTAATATTTTAAAAATTATTTAAAGTCTACTTTTGTAAAAATAAACTAAGCATAATATTTGTTAGTAATATTTTATAAAAAGGTATTAAAGTATTTAAAGTGATAAATTTACAGAAATTAATTAGATAACTCTAAAAATAAACAAAGTTTACAAAACTATATTTTATAAATTTTTGAAATTTTATATAATTTCTTAAAGGCTGTAAAAACCAAAAAAAAATGAATGAGGTGGCCCGGGTTCGAACCAGGGCCCTCTAGTTGGGCATGCTTATGTTTTACCATTAGACTAAGGGCCGCGGCCGTGTTATATCACGGCTCTTAAGTTTTATAAACGGAGTTTCAAAGCAATCCCCAATTCATATGAACCCTAGAATTTAGATCGATCAAATTGGCCATTCAATCGATAATGATAACAAGATTAACCTTAGGGCTTTCATTCCCCATGATTAATCGAGGGTATACATGTTTTTCATTACCTGAATTCGATGGATTTCTGAGAAAAGAACACGATGAACAGGTCGACTGTTCTAGCTTGAATAAGTCGATATGTGTGTGTGTGTTGTATCAAATTGAGAGTTCAGAGCGTTTAAGGGGAGTGTTTTGGGGATTAGCCCTCTACTTTATAGTCCCAATTTGTATGATTTGGTGCCCAACGACACTAAGGTTATCGTCGGAGGTTACTGGTGGGTTTAAATGTCAACCGCGATTTCAATTGGAATTAAGTCTAATAATGAGTTCGTCTTGGTCATTCTAACGTGTATGCTGAATTAATTGGACGATTATCATGATTTAATTGTTAAACGGCTTTGAGTTTGAATGAGTGCTCGGTTTTGATTCGAATACGAGTACAATCGATGTGAACTACGAATTAAAACATAGCCCTGAGTTCGAATCGAGACCTCGAGCCGGTTGGGTTCATTTTTGATGTTAAACGTGAGTTTTAGGGGGTTTTAACCCCTCACCGGAGCTCACCGGTGGTTTTGGACGAAAAAAAACGGGTTGTGAAAAAAAGAGTTCAATTTATAGTAATTGCAATTTGGTCCCTGTGGTTTATGAGTTTGCATTATTTACCCGAAGTCACATTTTCATTTAAAACAAATTACATTTTAGTCCCTAGAGTTTAAATGTTATCATTTTATGTTAAAATAGTTAACTACAAGTTTTACTATAATAAAACTTATAAAACTTTTATTTATTTAGTTTACCCTTAATATGATTATTATTATTATCTTATTATTATTGTTATTATTTTATTATTATTATTATTATTATTATTATTATTATTATTATTATTATTATTATCATTATCATTATTATTATCATTATTATTAATGAATTAAGTTATTAACTTCCAACCTAACTAATAAACCACCATAAGGAAGCCCTCAAAGTTTCATAAATGACCACAAGGCCCTTATAAGAATTAACGATGTTAGTCTTTTGATTAGCGAAAAACACGAAAGGTTACAAAAACACCTGCTAGGTCTTATACCCCTTCCCAATACCAAAGACTACACAGACAAGCCACAGGCAAGTCTGTGATGCCTGAGGCCAAACCGATTTATGAAAATAGGTCTAAAGTTCAAACTGTTAATCAGTCACTGGTTTACCACATACAAGCCTTACACAAAGATGGTCTGTGGAAAGCTAAAACATCTGATGTGTCTTATAGTGATGATAAGAAGAAGAATGAGGTTTCTCCAACTCCAATGGATAGTGGGTGGAGGTTGTGATGTGCGATGCCTCTGGGAAACCCAAGCCAGTAAAGGCTTGGGTCCCCACCTTAACTAATCTTTTTCTGTTGTTGTGCAGGTTGTCCGCTACAGTGCTTCTACCAACACATGGATTATTGATAGCGGGACATCCAGGCACATGAATGGGAATCATTCTCTCCTTTTCAACGTCAAATAAATTAAAGGGGACATGTTTCCTTTGCTGGTAACAAAGGTGGGTACATTACTGCTCAAGGAGAAGTAGGTAATGAGAAGGTAAAATTTAATAAGGTAAATTATGTTCAGCAGTTAGAGAACAATTTACTTTCAGTTTCTCAGATATGTGAAAAGGGCTTTAAGGTTATGTTCGACAATAGGAAATGTTATATTTTGAAGAAGGAAATGGATATTCCCGAGGAGCAGGTACTAATGTCAGCTTCAAGGTACAATGATTTGTACGTCTTGGACATGTCTACAGCTTCTACAACTGAGTCAACTGCTCAGTGCTTCTTATCGAAGACAATAGAAAAGGAGTCCATTTCATGGCACAGGAGAATAAGACACATAAATCCTCGGAAGATGAATCATCTGATTCAAAACAACTTAGTTGAGGGAGTAACTGTTAAGAACTTCCAACTTCTGGATTTTTGTATCTCATGCAAAAAAGGAAAGTAGACCAGAAATCTCACAAGTCCAAGAACGTCAATTCTATTGAGATGCCCCTAGAGCTTCTGCATATGGACTTGTTTGGTCCTGTCAACACAAGGAGTATAGCAGGAGACTGGTACTGCTTCGTAGTCACTGATGACTACTCGAGATTTTCGTGGGTGATGTTTTTGAAAGCTAAGTGAGAGACATTTGAATCCTTCAAAGTAGTCGTGACTACACTGGAATCTCTATACAAACTGAAGGTAAGGAAAGTTCATTTAGACAACGGGACTGAATTCAAGAATCAGTGGATGGATGCTTTCTGCAAAGAAAAGGGGATTGTTCATCAGTTTCCTCAGCATACACGCCACAGATGAATGGAGTTGCTGAACGGAAGAATAGGAGCTTGATAGAAACTGGAAGGACGATGTTGGCAGATTCAAAGCTGCCAGTTCAATTCTGGAATGAAATAGTTGCCAATGCGTGCTACACTCTTAACCGCGTATTGGTAGTCAAGCGACATGGTAAGACTTGCTACGAGTTGCTTCAGAAACGCAAACCAAATCTGAGTTATCTGGAACCATTCGGAGCTCCATGTATGTTACTGAAGAAAACTACGGTAGGCAAGTTCGGTGAGAAGCGGATGAAGGTATCTTTCTCGGATACAACCTACCTGACAAACGAGTCTATAACAATTCTACAGGTCAGGTAAAAGTGTGGTGCAACGTAGATGTGCAAAGACACACCATCCTCCCTGCTGGGAACGGTCCATCTTCATTCTTCGATTATGATGGATTTTTCAAATCCTTCAACCTTCCTCCAGCATGTTCAGATGACGAAATTGCTGCACAGATGATGTACAACGTCTTAAATGCTCCAAATCTGGATTTCAGCAATACACTACCAACTAGTGGTGTTTCTACCTCTTCAGAAACTGCTCAGGACGTTAGTGATGTCTCATCAGATGATGAAGAACCAGTTACAACAGGCACTGAGAATAACATCAATCAAGCTGGCAGTTCAAAAAATGCTGAGAATGCATCAGGGAACCCTAATGCTAAACCTGTAGTCACAAACATAGATACTGAAGTGGTCGTTCCTACGACACCTGTGATAAGGATTAGTGTGAATCATCCCCAGGAATCCATCATTGGGGATCTCCACTCCGGGGTTCAGATGAAAAATCAGTTATACTCTGCCGATTTTGCTGCTATTATGGAAAAGGGTTACATGAATAATGGTGCTTTCAAATGTTTTGTTTCTCAAGTCGAGCCCAAACACGTAAGTGATGCCCTGAAGGACGAGGCCTGGGTCAATGCTATGTAGGAAGAGCTGCTACAGTTCAAGAAGCTTGGTGTGTGGATGCTCGTGGATAGGCCGAAAGGAGTTAAGGTGATTGGCACCAAATGGGTGCTGCGCTGCAAGAAGGACGACCAAGGTGTAGTAATCAGAAACAAGGCAAGATTGGTTGTTCAAGGATTCAGACAAGTCGAGGGAGTCAACTACAATGAAGTGTTTCCACCTGTGGCAAGGATGGAAGCTATTCGCATTTTTCTGGTCTATGCATCCTACATGAAAATCAAGGTTTATCAGCTGGATGTTAAAAGTGCATTCCTTCATGGGGAAATCCATGAAGAAGTATACGTCAGTCAACCCGAAGGATTCGAAGATCCTTACCATCAGGACAGAGTCTACAACTTGGACAAGGCTCTGTACGGGCTACATCAAGCTCCTCGAGCTTGGTATGAGAAGCTCTCCACCCACCTATTGAAACATGGTTTTCACAGGGGTGTGATTGACTGCACGTTGTTTATCAAAGAGAAAGATGGAAATTTACTAATGGTGCAAATTTATGTGGATGACATAATCTTCGGTTCCCAAAACGAAGAATTATGTAAAGAATTCGAATCTGTGATGCAGACAAAATTTGAAATGAGTGCTATAGGAGAGATGAAGTTCTTCCTAGGTTTACAGGTAGATCAGACACTACCGATATTTTTCTACATCAAACTAAGTATGTTGGTGACATTCTAAGTCGATTTGATATGGAAAATGTCACTGCTGCTGGTACCCCACTTGCCACAAACCATGATGTGGCACCTGATGATAATGGGGATTTGGTGGATGCCACTATGTATCGTGGGATGATCGGATCTCTCATGTATCTCACTGCTTCGCGTCCGGATATCATGTACGCCACATGTCTATGCTCCAGATATCAAGCCAAACCAAAAGTAAATCATCTGATCGGGGTGAAAAGGATTTTTTGTTATCTGAAGTGTACTCCAACACTGGGGTTGTGGTATCCTCATGATGATGACTTTGAGCTCACTGCTTATAGTGATTCAGACTACGGTGGCTGCAAGATGAACTTCAAGTCAACATCAGCAGGGTGTCAGTTCTTTGGAAGGCGTTTAGTCACCTGGCAATGCAAGAAGCAGACATCTGTTGCTCTGTCAACTTGTGAAGCTGAATACGTTGCTGCTGCAAGTTGCTGTTCACAAATCATCTGGATACAACAGCAAATGCGGGACTATGGTTTTTAATTTTCAAACACTCCTATCTTTGTTGATAATTCTGCTGCCATAGCTGTAACTAAAAATCCTGTTCAACACCCTAAGACTAAACACATCAGCATAAAATATCATTTTATACGTGATTGCTATGAAAAACAATTAATTGATGTGATTAAAATAAACACGGATTTTCAACGCGCTGACCTCTACACTAAACCGTTTGATAAACCCATATTTTTATATCTGTTAGAGGTCAACGGCGTAAAAAAGAAATGTGACGTGATTTCAGAAGATGCAAATGCTTAGTCCGACACCTGTTAGTTTCTTTTTCTCTTTATTTTCTTTTATTTATTTTATTTAATTTCCTGTCTTAAAAATCCAAAAACACAAAAATATTTTCGGTTTTAGTATTTTAGGGGGAAATTAGTTTAATTTCAGTATTTATTTATTTAAAAAAAAGAGGGGGGGTGGGAGAGCAGATAAGCCAAAAAGGCGTGATTCAACACAATAGAAAGTGATAGTACACAGGCGTCGTGTTACTTGAAACACCAAAAAGATTTTCCATTTTTGAAATGTTTAATTTAAATCACAGAAAATCTTAAGTCTGACAACTGTAAGTCTAACATATTGGAAAAATGATAGTATGCTTGTCTATTACTGTAATTACACGGAGAAAGTAGGTCTAGGGAGGTGCTAGTCCTTTATACGATGTATCGATATGTTCAACACAAAGACTAGTAGACATCATTGGTGATTCACTTAAACCTGAATCTATCAACAAGTTGTGGGTTCACATGGTATCCCTGGTTTGCACAATCAATGAACTTCCAATAAGGGGTGGGGAGCAATTGAATGCCACAAATGTGTGCAAGAACTGAAAAACAGAGCAAAAGATGACAAAAGTCACTACTGAAATTTATATTATAGTATATTGCTCTAAGAAGAAGACAGGTCTTGCGCCTCTTTGCTGTGCAATGGCACTGACATGAGGCTTAGCATCACCTATCCGTTCTAAGAATTCACTATTGTTTGCGCCTCTCTGCTGTGTGATGGCACTGACTTGAGGCTTTGCATCTCTTTGAAAGCTCTTAGAATCAAAATCTTTTTAACCACCAGACCGCTCAAAAATCTCCTGAGGAAGAGTGATTACCATATACTAGTGGGACACAAACACTTGATGGTCAAATTCACTTAATTTTCACTGATATGTGTCAAAAATATGTGTATGGACTTAAGTGGACAAGTATACCGATAATCGTCATGATTGCACCACCTGATGTTCAAAATCAATGTGTGTTACATAACAGACCAAGCATGATTTCCAGTTGGCACTTAGAAGTCTTAGATGAATGAGAAACTGTGATATGTGAATATGTTGTTTCCTTTTCAATTATCAATAAAAAGTTCCAAGAAATTACGTTTATGCCGCTCTGATTCCATTTGAATCTGTCTTAGAAATGAAGTTAATGCTAATAGACTGTTCTGCTTAGGGGGAGAATCATTTTAAAGTGAATATTAAAATGTCTTCAACTCTACGCAAAGAAAATCACAAAAATATGTTTATTTCAGTAATTTAGTTTAGTGTTTCTAGTGTTCAAGTTTTTCTTTTTGTAGTGTGTCAGTGTCGGACTGTGCAATAAGATGTATCTCAGTGAATGTCATAAATGGAATTGAATGTTAATTTTGAATCACCTGTTTCTGGAGAAAATTAAAAGGATCACGTCTGAGGTGATCATCAGTTTTTGTTCTTAAAATAATCACGTCTGAGGTGATTAACGGTTTTCAAGTAAAAGGATCACGTCTGAGGTGATCGGGTGGATAAATGGATCACGTCTGAGGTGGTCAAAGGTTCTTTAAGTTAAAATGGTCATGTCTGAGATGATCGAATGCTCAAAATGTTTTATCAACTGTTAAAAGAGGCTAAGTGTCAAATGGTCATAAAGTCAAAAATCATAAGTATGAGCCATTCGCACGACTGGACCATGAGTATGGACCAGTCATACGATTGGACCATACGTATGAACCCAATCGCACAATTAGAGGTGACCGACTGTGATAATCACACGAATGACCCTCAATCTCACGATTGGAAGTGACCGACTATGACAGTCGCACGAATGACCCTCAATCGCACGATTGGAGGTGACCGAATGGGGCCAGTCGCACGACTGGCCCTCAGTCGCACGAATCAAGTATGCGACTAGGTTCAATCGCACGACTGGAGGAAACCCTAGTATAAATAGAGGGGGAGTCGGTCACAGTCGGTCATTCACTCCAATCGGCCTCCCAAACGCACGACTCAAACTCCCCCTGCCAGAATTTCATTTGATCGATTTAGACCTTTGTTTGACATACCCTGACGATTTGTATTGATCCTACAGGTATTGCGCGACTATGTTCATCCTAAAGATCAGTAAATACATGTCCTAATGATCGAAATAATGACCTAACTCGAATCGAAACTTAGTTTGACATATAAACCCCTAAAACTAAGTATCTTGATCAAATAAAAGTTATTAGGAGTTTAATTGGACATTTGTGAACCTAATGAGCCAAGCCAAAACGTCTAACATTATGTTTTGCCAAAATTCGAATTTGAATGGACAAACAGTCTGTCATGCAAATGGACACCCTGACAAACTTCAATCGCACGACTGAGCTATGCGAATGGCTCAATCGTACGACTGAGATGGACGAATTGCCCAGTCGCACGACTGAACCATACGTATGAGTTCAGTCGCACGACTGAGGTAAACGCAAGAGAGAACATCCGACTAAGCCCAGTCGCATGACTTAGTCATACGTATGAGCGCATTCGTATGACTAGATCTCAGTCGCACAGTCTATTCGCATGACTAGATCTCAGTCACACAGTCCATTCGTATGACTGAACAAAAGTTTTCAAGTTCATTGAATCAAACGGTTACTCATTGACACTTACTAACGTATATTTACTTTGTGTCATAGATGGCAAGTCGGTGGAGAATGAGCACAAAGCATAATATTGTGCTCATCTTTATCTGTCATCTCGCAACGCAAACAGAGTTCTCCGGCATCATTGCTTTCCTACGGAGATCGAGGATCTTTCACGCGATCCTGACACCGTGCACACCGTACCGATCACTTCAGCAGGCTTTCTGGGAAAGTGCTGTAGTAGACAGGTCCTCCGAGCCCCATCGTATTAGGAGTTCCATCTTTGGGGAGGCCATAGAGATCACCGAAGATGATCTTAGGACTTTATCAGAGTTCAAAGATGAAGCTGACTGCCCCACGCGACTGCATCCCCTTACAGTTCGAGGATGTTTTCTGAGGGCTAAGTACGCAGGGGACATCAACGCAGGTGTGCTCAACAAGAGCAACCTGTGCCCCCAACTGAAGTACTTAGCCCATGTGCTGCTAAAGTGCATTGCATCGTGGAAGGGAGGCTTCAACGAGTTATCCGATCAGATGCAGAACACGTATGTAGCGTTGGTGCTAAACTTCCCGTTAAGCTTCTCAAGGATGACCTTCAACTACTTAGTGGAGAACATCGAGGCAAAGGGAAAGGAGGTATTTTGCATGTACCCTCTATTCATGCAGATGATCATCGATCAGAAGCTCCCGTCACTGCTCAAGGAGAAGGAGGACGCCGTGGTCTTAGAGGTGATGGATGATACTACCCTCGGGCGTATGAAGGTGTACCGGGGCAAGCAGGTCAAGCCCCCGGTAAGGCGTCTGTTTAGGCATCTGGCCCAGGGGGAGTATGTGGCGCAGCTAGGCGAAAGTGACGCCACGATGAGAGCGATTCTGACACAGAGCAGCTGGTATTCCCGGTTGACGACTCTGATGACGATGACAGTGGGGATGGTGGAGATACCGGCCCCTCTCAAACTAGGGCCACTGCTGCTGATGTTACATCTCCACCATCTACCCAAGGAGGTATAGAGACTGCTGGATTCCATCAGGAGTTTTAGCCTGATGAGGAGGAGGAGTCAGACGAAGAGCCTCTGGTACGAACGGTGGGAAGCCGGGTCATGGCCACTGAGAGAGGCATGAGGGAGATAGGTGGACGCCAGGGTGAGTCTAAGGAGGCTGTTTCTTATCCATCATACGCCCTAGACGAACCCAGCAGCCAAGGGGGAGCCTCCGTGTCAAATGGGACACAAAAGAAGAGGATGGCTCAGTCCTATGGAAGAAGGGAAAGAGACCAGATTTACACTTCTTACCACTACCTCTACCACTACAGCCACCACCACTACTACCACTCCACCCACTACTACTACCACTCCACCCGCTACTACTACCACCTCCACCTTCCACTGCCAAACCCTATACTTATCCACCCATTCATTCACCACCACCCATATTCACCACAGCCACCACTACCACCACCAGCCACCAAGCCTGTCCCACATCTCACACATATTTCCCACTGGATCTACTCTACCCTCCATTGGGGTAGAGGAACAGCTTGCAGCACTAAACCGTATGGTGCTGAACCTGTTGGCTGCTGATGAGGAGAAGACTGCACAGATACATCAGCTTGTGGAGCTCAATGCTACCTAAGCTCAGTAGATCTCACAGCAAGCCCAACAGATTGCCTAACTCTAGGAGCATAACGACTTATCAGCTAAGAAGATAGAGGAGTTGGAGGCTTCTAACAAGAAGATCATGCTCAAGCTCAAAGGAAAAAAAATGAGCCTAAAGATTAGAGAAGGTGATGATGATGATGATTATGTAAAGATGATGACAGTGATGATGATGATGTGAGTGATGGGGGAGAGCCCAGAGGGAGGCGGGAAGATGATGATGATGAAGAAGGAGATGCAGCTGCATCTGCCTCAGCTCCTAGTCAAGAGCAAAGAAAGAAGAGAAAACAACACCAAGGAGCATCATCCTCTGCCCCACCTACATCTCCGACTACAGAAGATCCCAGTATGATTCAAGACAAAAGTAAAGCTTAGATGTCTATGTTTTATAAAATTTTTGTACTTGAAATCATGCATTAATGTTATGTAATTAATGTTTATATATGTTATTCAATGTTTAATTATCTTGATTACTTACTAACTATTGATGTGTGCATGTTTAATTCAAGCATATCAAACATCTCAGTAAGATGAATATGATGTTTCCCCTACAGCAAATCAAGTCTTAATTAACTATGATACTTGATTTGCAAGGGATAGTCAGGAGGTCTGTGAGTTATACTCCTGAAGAAGGAGAAATAATTCATGACCTTACTGACGAGCAACTTGCTGAGATGTTCTGGCTGAACCCGGATGAGATTATCAAAGACGCTCCAACTGTTGATCTGGCTAGTGACAATGAGCTCAACGATGTGGATGAGATAGAGATTGAGGACGTCACAGCCCAACATTATCTAGAGTACATGACCGAGAGGGAAATGTGGTTTCTAACTTGGGAAGTACTCTCGGCAGTGATACATTTGAGAAGCTGAATCAGTTGGAAAAGGAAGTAGAGACATCAACAAGCCAAGCCCAAGCCTCGAACGCCGATGTGGACATCAGAAAGGCTGAATGGGCGGCTTGTTTTGCAGAGATCTGAGCCCAGTGCGCTGCACCAAAGCCAAGTGCCTACACCAAGCTCTACAAAGTGAAGAAGCATCTCAAGGTGTCAGGCAAGATTATAGCGTGGGCATACTTTAAGGATCTGAGTGTTTAGGCAGTGAAGTGGGAGAGAGGAATAGAGTACTTTATATTTCCACATGATCTAAAGACTCTTCCTGGTTTGAGCTCAACCAGCTGGCACACCTAAAGCTGCTATATGCCGACCCGAAGAAGATGTCAGGATGGTTTGAGGCTGCGTTGAAAAGAGAGTACCACACAGGGGGTTAACTTCAGACCTCAACAACCGACGAGGATATCAAAAGTTCTGAGGTTAATACCATTACTGGAAGGCCGAAAGTTATTTTGAATGGCAACCTCCACGCACGATGTCTCGTATACCTATGAGGGAGATGCCACAAGACTTTACACCCATTTTAATGGTGGTACTATGACTGGCGTACTGGAGAAGCCATCATTGTGTTGGATAGAAAGGGGACTTGAAGACAATAAGGGTGTTCGACCCAATGTGGCTCACAACTTGTCAGCAGCTGATGTATATACTTTGTACAAGTGGCCACTGTTTTTGATACGCAGGATATCATGCAAGCACTTCAGTTTCACAAGTTATACGTTTATGCTTTGCATTTGATATTCATGCTGGGGTTTCAAAGGAAGAAAGATTCAAGAGATATTAAGAGTTTGCAAAGGAATTCAAAGAATAGGTAGAACTAGGTCCAGGGGGAGTTTGTTGGTACACGTGTCCTAGTTCTAGTTCTAATGTACTTAAATGTTAATGACTTTCATTTTGTTACATTGATGTAATCGTTTGATATATGTAATGAAAGACTCTTGAATGAATGAATATGTGTTATTGAATGAGTATATATGAAATACAATATGTGGTTGATGCTTATAATGCTTAATGTTTCATTGTTTATTGTGTGATAACGCATATTGAACTAACTATATAGGTTTGTGAATTGTATGAAGTTCTCATGTGAATGGACCATGCTAATGGACCATACGCATGAACACTTCATGCTAATGGACCAGTCGCACGACTGAACCAGGAGACTGGATCAGTCGCACGATTGTAACATGAGATTGACTCAGTCGCACTACTGGACCTTCAGTCATGCGAATGGATCAATCGCATGCTTCAGTCGCATGACTGAACCATGCTGATGGTTTAGTCGCATGAATGAAGAATCCAAACCTTTAAATACCACTTAATTCGTGGAAAAATAGAACACTTTGAGAATCACAACCCTAGCCGTCCCAGAACATCCAAGTCGTCCCTTCCAACTTCATAGAGAGTTCTGATCATTGCTAATCAATTCTTAACATTTTCTAATCGTTAGTTTTGATCAGATTAACGTTCTCCCTGATTGGATCGCCAATCAAATAGGATTCCAAACTATTTGATCTGGTTTCACGTAGATTCGGTTAGTACCAGTCGTACTCTGTCCTAACAAGGGTACTCCAACGCTTGGGTTGTGGTATCCTCTGATGATGACTTTGAGCTAACAGCGTATAGTGACTCAGATTATGGGGTTGCAAGATGAATTACAAGTCAACATCTACGGGATGTCAGTTCTTTGGTAGGCGATTAGTCACTGGTAGTGTAAGAAGCAAACGTCAGTGCTCTGTTAACATGTGAAGCTAAATACGTTGCTGCGGCAAGTTGCTGTTCATAAATCATCTGGATTCAACAAGAAATCCAAGACAACGGTTTGAAATTCTCTAACACCACTATATTGTTGATAATTTGCTGCTATTGCTGTCATTAAAAATCCAGTCCAACACCCCAAAACTAAACACATCGGAATTAAATATCACTTTATACGTGACTGTTTTGAAAAACAATTAATCGATGTTGTTAAAATTAACACGGATTTCCAACGCGCCGATCTCTACACAAAATCGTTTGATAAACCTCAATTTCATTATCTATTAGGGTTAATGGCGTTAAAAAGAAAGATAATGTGATGCCAGACGAATCAAGTTCATAGTCGTCTCTATGTTTTATTTTTTAAATTTTAATTTTCCTATTTTATTTTTTCTGTCTTTAAAATTTCAAAACACAAAAGATTTTGGTTTTAGAATTTTAAGGGGAGAATAGTTTAGTTTCAGTAGTTAGTATTTAGTTACTTAAAAAACAGGCGGGCAGATAAGCTGAAAAGCAAAGACATCAAATCTGTAAAATCGATTCAAGATAATAGAAAATAATAGTACGGAGGCATCGAATTGTTTGGGACACCAAAAGATTTAGATGTTATACAATGTTATATTCAAAGTTACAGAAATTATAAGTCTGAGAAGTCAAAGCCTAATGAGTTGAAATATGATAGTAAGCTAGTTTGCTATTGTGGTTACATAGAGAAAGTAGATCTAGGGGTGCTAGTCCATTATATGATGTGTCGGTAGATTCAACACAATAGACTAGTAGACTTCATTGGAGAACAAATTAAAACTAAATCATTCAACAGGCTGTGGGTGTCCATCTCACTTAGTTAACACAATCAACTTATTTCCAATAAGGGGTGAAGAGCAAAATGAACGCCACAAATGTGTGCGGACGACCATAAAAAGGAGCAAAGTGCATGAAAAATGTTAAACACAATCAAGCTAATGACAAATGTTGTTGGTGCATTACATGTAAAATAAATTGGGTCTAACAAGAAGATAGGTTGTGTGCCTCTCTGCTGTACGATGGCATGACCTGAGGATAAGCACAATCTAAATATTCTAGAATTCATTGTTGTTTTTGCCTCTTGTTGTGCGATAGCATGACCTGAGGATTGGCATCTTTTGAAAGCTCTTAGAATAGTTCTCTTGTCAAAAACCCGTAAACTGCTCAAATTCTCACGAGGAAAGTTGATTACCATATAAGTGTGGAATCCACAAATGCTTGTTGAAATAATAAACCTAAATATCACCAATGTATGTCAAAAATTGTGTATGGATTTAGGTGGACAAATATACTGACAATAATCATGGCAGCATTCCCCGATAGTCAAAATCAATATGTGTACATAACAGCTCTAGCATGATGTCCTGTAGTGCTCCTGACTCTTAGATGAATAAGATTCTGTGATTGGTAAATATAACGTTCTCTGTATCTACATAAATATAAAAGGTCCCAAATTATTATGTTTATGCCTGTATGATTCCATAAGAATCTTTCTAGATAAGATGAAAATGCTTGAAGCTGTTCTGCTCAGGGGGAGAAATTATTTAAGGAATGTTAAAATGTTTTCAACCCACCTCAAATTAAAAATACAAAAAGATGTTTAATTTAGTTTGTTTAAAGTTTTTCTTAGCTTTAGTTATGTTTGTATCGAGTCGATGTCGGACTATGAACAAGATGAAATCTGTGAATGTCACAAATTGAACCGAACTTTATCTGATTAAAAGCCTGCTTTTGAAATGTTAAAAGGATCAAGTCTAAGGTGATCAAACGGTTCTCATTTAAAAGGATCATGTCTGAGTAGATCAAAACGGGTTTATTTAAAAGGATCATGTCTGAGGTGATCAAACGGTGTTCATTTAAAAGGATCACGTCTGAGGTGATCAAAAGGTGTTCATTTAAAAGGATCACGTCTGAGGTGATCAAAAGTTTTCAGTTAAAAGGATCTTGTCTGAGATGATCAATGTCATAATGTTATATATCAAATTCAAGTTTTTGAAAGGTTGGGACAAATGAAGTCAAAATCATAAGTATGGACCAATCGCACGATTGGACCATAAGTATGAACCAATCGCATGATGGGACCATAAGTATGAACCAATCGCACGATAGGACCATGGGTATGAGCAAATCACACTATTGGACCATGAGTTTGGGTCAATTTACTATTGGATCACAAAGTATGAACTAATCGTACGATTGGCTAAAGAAGTCTAAGTCAGTCGTACGACTGAACCTCAGTCGCACGAATGAATCATGCGTATAGGTCCAGTCGCATGACTGAAACACAAATCAGTATAAAAAGGGGCTCAGTCGGTCGTAGCCCTACACTTGACTTCAAAAAGCTCTCAAAAAACTCCGATTATGAAGCCACCCTTTCTGAAATTTTCTCTGTGACTGACTTTGATTTCGCAATACTAACCGAGTGCTATTATCAACAGGTACAGTGAGACTAAAACATACATATGAGAACGTAAAATCAATCCAAAAATATCTGAAGTACTTAAAACATGAACCGAGACAAAGAACCCTAAAATAGAACACTTAAATGGACCAAACGTGTATTTAAAAGACAATAAGTGTAATATCGAGTCATGAGCGTCTAATGAATCCAATCTTGATGTGTAAGTTACTGTTTGACAGAAGATTCAAAATTTTGGACTGCACAGTGCATATGTGAAAGGACACACGGACGAACTTCAGTCGCACGATAGAACCAAATGCACGATTCAATCGCATGATAGAATCAATCGGTGAATCAGTAGCATGACTGACTCAACCGCATGTCATGGCATACGACTAAGTTCAGTCGGAGGCTCAATCGTACGACTGAGTTCAGTCGTATGGTCAATCGTACGATTGAACCAGTTGGATAAAAAGTGTTCTAACTTAAATGTTCTCTCTTGTGAACAGATCTAACGTGTTGTGTTATTGGTTGCAGTAAAATGGTGACAGATGGGACGATGAGCACTAAGCATAATATTTGTGTATCTCGACCCTACGTATCAGAGCGTCGAGTTTTGTTGGGGATCATCGATTTCCTTCGATGATCGAGGATATAGAGCAGTTTCAACTCCATGCAACCGTATCGATCCATAAGCAGGCATTCTGGGAGAATACAGTCGTTGATCGCTCAGTCGGTTTTGATCAGATTAACATTCTCCCTGATTGGATCGCCAATCAAATAGGATTCCAAACTATTTGATCTGGTTTCACGTAGATTCGGTTAGTACCAGTTCGTACTCTGTCCTAACAAGGGTACTCCAACGCTTGGGTTGTGGTATCCTCCTGATGATGACTTTGAGCTAACAGCGTATAGTGACTCAGATTATGGTGGTTGCAAGATGAATTACAAGTCAACATCTACGGGATGTCAGTTCTTTGGTAGGCGATTAGTCACCTGGTAGTGTAAGAAGCAAACGTCAGTTGCTCTGTTAACATGTGAAGCTAAATACGTTGCTGCGGCAAGTTGCTGTTCATAAATCATCTGGATTCAACAAGAAATCCAAGACAACGGTTTGAAATTCTCTAACACCACTATATTGTTGATATTCTGCTGCTATTGCTGTCATCAAAAATCCAGTCCAACACCCCAAAACTAAACACATCGGAATTAAATATCACTTTATACGTGACTTTTTGAAAAACAATTAATCGATGTTGTTAAAATTAACACGGATTTCCAACGCGCCGATCTCTACACAAAATTGTTTGATAAACCTCAATTTCATTATCTATTAGAGGTTAATGGCGTTAAAAAGAAAGATAATGTGATGCCAGACGAATCAAGTTCATAGTCCGTCTCTATGTTTTATTTTTTAAATTTTAATTTTCCTTATTTTATTTTTTTGTCTTTAAAATTCCAAACACAAAAAGATTTTCGGTTTTAGAATTTTAAGGGGAGAATAGTTTTAGTTTCAGTAGTTAGTATTTAATTACTTAAAAAAACAGGGGGGGCAGATAAGCTGAAAAGCAAAGACATCAAATCTGTAAAATCGATTCAAGATAATAGAAAATAATAGTACAGAGGCATCGAATTGTTTGGGACACCAAAAAGATTTAGATGTTCTACAATGTCATATTCAAAGTTACAGAAAATTATAAGTCTGAGAAGTCAAAGCCGATCTACTCTACCCTCCATTGGGGTAGAGGAATAGCTTGCAGCACTAAACCGTATGGTGCTGAACTGTGGCTGCTGATGAGGGAGAAGACTGCACAGATACATCAGCTTGTGGAGCTCAATGCTACCTAAGCTCAGTAGATCTCACAGCAAGCCCAACAGATTGCCCAACTCCAGGAGCATAACGACTTATCAGCCAAGAAGATAGAGGAGTTGGAGGCTTCCACAAGAAGATCATGCTCAAGCTCAAAGGAACAAAAAATTAGCTCTAAAGATCAGAGAAGGTGATGATGATGATGATTATGGTAAAGATGATGACAGTGATGATGATGATGTGAGTGATGTGGAAGAGCCCAGAGGAGGCGGGAAGATGATGATGATGAAGAAGAAGGAGATGCAGCTGCTGCATCTACCTCAGCTCCTGGTCAAGAGCGATGAAAGAAGAGAAAACAACACCAAGGAGCACATCCTCTGCCCCACCTACATCTCCAACTACAGAAGATCCCAGTATGATTCAAGACAAAAGTAAAGCTTAGATGTCTATGTTTTATAAAATTTTTGTACTTGAAATCATGCATTAATGTTATGTAATTAATGTTTATATATTGTATCAATGTTTAATTATCTTATTACTTACTAACTATTGATGTGTTTGCATGTTTAATTCAGCATATCAAACATCTCAGCAAGATGATATGATGTTCTCTCCCCTACAGCAAATCAAGTCTTAATTACTATGATACTTGATTGAGGATCGTCAGGATAGTCTGTGAGTTATACTCCTGAAGAAGGAGAAATAATTCATGACCTTACTGACGAGCAACTTGCTGAGATGTTCCGGCTGAACCGGATGAGATTATCAAAGACGTTCCAACTGTTGATCTGGCTAGTGACAATAGCTCAACGATGTGGATGAGATAGAGATTGAGGACGTCACAGCCCAACATTCTCTAGAGTACACTGACCGAGAGGGAATGTGGTTTCTAACTTGGGAAGTACTCTCGGCAGTGAACATTTTGAGAAGCTGAATCAGTTAGAAAAGGAAGCAGAGACATCACACAAGCCAAGCCCAAGCCTCGGACGTCGATGTGGACATCAGAAAGGCTGAATGGGCGGCTTGTTTGAAGAGATCTGAGCCCAGTGCGCTGCACCAAAGCCAAGTGCCTACACCAAGCTCTACAAAGTGAAGAAGCATCTCAAGGTGTCAGGAAAGATTATAGCGTGGGCATACTTTGAGGATCTGAGTGTTTAGGCAGTGAAGTGGGAGAGGGGAATAGAGTACTTTAGATTTCCACATGATCTAAAGACTCTTCCGGTTTTGAGCTCAACCAGCTGGCACACCTAAAGCTGCTATATGCCGACCCGAAGAAGATGTCAGGATGGTTTGAGGCTGCGTTGAAAAGAGAGTACCACACCAGTGGGTTAACTTCAGACCCTAACAACCGACGAGGTATATCAAATGCGGAGGTTAATCCCATACTGGAAGGCCGAAAGTTATTTTGAAATGGCAACCTCCACGCACGATCTCTCGTATACCTATGAGGGAGATGCCACAAGACTTTACACCCCATTTTATGGTGGTACTATGACTGGCGTACTGGAGAAGCCATCATTGTGTTGGGTAGAAAGGGGACTTTGAAGACAATAATGGTGTTCGACCCAATGTGGCTCACAAACTTGTCAGCAGCTGATGTATATACTTTGTACAAGTGGCCACTGTTTTTTGATACGCAGGATATCATGCAAGCACTTCAGTTTCAACAAGTTATACGTTTATGCTTTGCATTTGATATTCATGCTGGGGTTTCAAAGGAAGAAAGATTCAAGAGATATTAAGAGTTTTGCAAAGGAATCAAAGAATAGGTAGAACTAGGTCCAAGGGGAGTTTGTTGGTACACACAGTCCCTAGTTCTAGTTCTAATGTACTTAAATGTTTAATGACTTTCATTTTGTTACATTGATGTAATCGTTTGATATATGTAATGAAAGACTCTTGAATGAATGAATATGTGTTATTGAATGAGTATATATGAAATACAATATGGGTTAATGCTTATAATGCTTAATGTTTCATTGTTTATTGTGTGATAACGCATATTGAACTAACTATATAGGTTGTGAATTGTATGATTTCTCATACGAATGGACCATGCTAATGGACCATACGCATGAAACACTTCATGCTAATGGACCAGTCGCACGACTGAACCAGGAGACTGGATCGTCGCACGATTGTAACATGAGATTGACTCAGTCGCACTATTGGACCTTCAGTCATGCGGATGGATCAATCGCATGCTTCAGTCGCATGACTGAACCATGCTGATGGTTTAGTCGCAGAATGAAGACTCCAAACCTTTAAATACCCACTTAATTCGTGGAAAAATAGAACACTTCAGAATTCACAACCCTAGCCGTCCCAGAACATCCAAGTCGTCCCTTCCAACTTCATAGAGTTCCTGATCATTGCTAATCAATCTTAACATTTTCTAATCGTTAGTTTTGATCAGATTAACATTCTCCCTGATTGGATCGCCAATCAAATAGGATTCCAAACTATTTTGATCTGGTTTCACGTAGATTCGGTTAGTACCAGTTCGTACTCTGTCCTAACAAGGGTACTACTCCAACGCTTGGGTTTGGTATCCTCCTGATGATGACTTTGAGCTAACAGCGTATAGTGACTCAGATTATGATGGTTGCAAGATGAATTACAGTCAACATCTGCGGGGATGTCATTCTTTGGTAGGCGATTAGTCACCTGGTAGGTGTAAGAAGCAAACGTCAGTTGCTCTGTTAACATGTGAAGCTAAATACGTTGCTGCGGCAAGTTGCTGTTCATAAATCATCTGGATTCAACAAGAAATCCAAGACAACGGTTTGAAATTCTCTAACACACCATATATTTGTTGATAATGCTGCTGCTATTGCTGTCATCAAAAAATCCAGTCCAACACCCCAAAACTAAACACATCGGAATTAAATATCACTTTATACGTGACTATTTTGAAAAACAATTAATCGATGTTGTTAAAATTAACACGGATTTCCAACGCGCCGATCTCTACACAAAATGTTTGATAACCTCAATTCATTATCATTAGAGGTTAATGGCGTTAAAAAGAAGATAATGTGATGCCAGACGAATCAAGTTCATAGTCCGTCTCTATGTTTTATTTTTTAAATTTTAATTTTCCTTATTTTATTTTTTTTTGTCTTTAAAATTCCAAACACACAAAAAGATTTTCGGTTTTAGAATTTTAAGGGGAGAATAGTTTTAGTTTTCAGTAGTTAGTATTAATTACTTAAAAAAACAGGGCGGGCAGATAAGCTGAAAAGAAAGACATCAAATCTGTAAAATCGATTCAAGATAATAGAAAATAATAGTACAGAGGCATCGAATTGTTTGGGACACCAAAAGATTTTGAGATGTTCTACAATGTCATATTCAAAGTTACAGAAAATTATAAGTCTGAGAAGTCAAAGCCTAATGAGTTGAAATATGATAGTAAGCTAGTCTGCTATTGTGGTTACATAGAGAAAGTAGATCTAGGGGTTGCTAGTCCATTATATGATGTGTTGGTAGATTCAACACAATAGACTAGTAGACTTCATTGGTGAACAAATTAAAACTAAATCATTCAACAGGCTGTGGGTTGTCCATCTCATCCTAGTTAACACAATCAACTTATTTCCAATAAGGGTGAAGAGCAAAATGAATGCCACAAATGTGTGCGGACGACCATAAAAAGGAGCAAAGTGCATGAAAATGTTAAACACAATCAAGCTAATGACAAATGTTGTTGGGTGCATTACATGTAAAATAAATTGGTCTAACAAGAAGTTTAGGTTGTGCCTCTCTGCTGTACGATGGCACTGACCTGAGGATAAGCACAATCTAAATATTCTAGAACTCATTGTTGTTTTTTTTGCCTCTCTGCTATGCGATACACTGACCTGAGGCGTGGCATCTCTTTGAAAGCTCTTAGAATAGTTTCCTCTTGTGAAAACCCCGTAGACTGCTCAAAATTTCTCACGAGGAAAGTTGATTACCATATAAGTGTGGAATCCACAAATGCTTGTTGAAATAATAAACCTAAATAATCACCAATGTATGTCAAAATCTGTGTATGGATTTAGTGGACAATTATACTGACAATAATCATGGCAGCATTCCCCGATAGTCAAAATCAATATGTGCTACATAACAGCTCTAGCATGATGTCCTGTTAGTGCTCCTGACTCTTATGAATAAGACTCTGTGATTGGTTAAAATAACGTTCTCTGTACTACATAAATATAAAAGGTCCCAAATTATTATGTTGTGCGCCTGTATGATCCATAAGAATCTTTCTAGATAAGATGAAATGCTTGAAGCTGTTAGCTCAGGGGGAGAAATTATTTAAGGAATGTTAAAATGTTTTCAACCACCTCAAATTAAAAATACAAAAAGATGTCTTAATTTAGTTTGTATAAAGTTTTTCTTAGCTTTAGTTATGTTTGTATCGAGTCGATGTCGGACTATAAACAAGAAAGAAATCTGTGAAGTCACAAATTGAACCGAACTTTATCTGATAAAAGCCTGCTTTGAAATGTTAAAAGGATCACGTCTAAGGTGATCAAACGGTTCTCATTTAAAAGATCATGTCTGAGAGATCAAACGGTGTTTATTTAAAAGATCATGTCTGAGGTGATCAAACGGTGTTCATTTAAAGGATCACGTCTGAGGTGATCAAAAGGTGTTCATTTAAAGGATCACGTCTGAGGTGATCAAAAGTTTTCAGTTAAAAGGATCTTGTCTGAGATGATCAATTGTCATAATGTTATATATCAAATTCAAGTTTTTGAAAGGTTGGGACAAATGAAGTCATCGCATCGATTTGGACATAAGTATGAACCAATCGCATGATTGGACCATAAGTATGAACCAATCGAACGAATTGGACCATGGGTATGAGCAAATCACACTATTGGACCATGAGTTGGGTCAATTATACTATGGATCACAAGTATGAACTAATCGTAGGCAACTAACGATTGGCTAAAAGTCTAAGTCAGTCGACTTGAACCTCAGTCGCACGAATGAATCATGCGTATGGGTCCAGTCGCATGACTGAAACACAAATCAGTATAAAAAGGGGCTCAGTCGGTCGTAGCCTACACTTGACTTCAAAAAGCTTCAATCTCCGATTACGAAGCCACCCTTTCTAAATTTTTCTCTGTGACTGATTTTGATTTCGCATTACTAACCGAGTGCTATTCATCAACAGGTACAGTGAGACTGAAAACATACCATATGAGAACATAAAATCAATCCAAAAATATCTGAAGTACTTAAAACATGAACCGAGACAAAGAACCCTAAAATAGAACACTTAAATGGACCAAAACGTGTATTTAAAAGACAATAAGTGTAATATCGAGTCCATGCGCGTCTAATGAATCCAATCTTGATGTGTAAGTGACTGTTTTGACGAAGATTCAAAATTTTGGACCTGCACAGTGCATATGTGAAAGGACATACGGACGAACTTCAGTCGCACGATAGAACCAAACGCACGATTCAATCGCACGATTGAATCAATCGGTGACTCAGTCGCATGACTGACTCAACCGCATGTCATGGCATACGACTAAGTTCAGTCGGAGGCTCAATCGTACGACTGAGTTCAGTCGTATGGTTCAATCGTACGATTGAACCAGTTGGATAAAATCTGTTCTAACTCAAATGTTCTCTCTTGTGAACAGATCTAACGTGTTGTGTTACTTGTGTTGCAGTAAAATGGCTGACAGATGGACGATGAGCACTAAGCAATATTTGTGCTTATCTCGACCCTACATCTCAGAACGCGTCAGAGTTTGTTGGGATCATCGATTTCCTTCGATGATCGAGGATCTATAGAGCAGTTTCACTCCCTGCACACCGTATCGATCCATACAGCAGGCATTCTGGGAGAATGCAGTCGTTGATCGCTCAGTCGAGCCGTACAGGATCCGAAGTTCTATCTTCGGACTAGATATTGATTAGGGGAAGATGATTTTAGGAGAGTCTTGGACTTGGGTGAGGATAGAGACTACCCAACCAAGCTTCATCCCCTGACAGTTAGGGGCTGTTTGTTGAGGATCAAGTATGTCGGCGACATCAATGTTGGCGTGCTTAACAAGAGCAACATGTGCCCGCAGTTCAAGTATTTGCATATGTGATCCTCAAGTGCATCGCGTCTAGAAGAGAGGATTTGACGAGATGAGTGATCAAATCCAGAATGCATTCGTTGCACTATTACTGAACCACCCGTTTATTTTATCGGGGATGTTCTTTAGCTATTAAGAGAGAACATAGAGGCAAAGGGGAAGGAGGGTTTCTGTATGTACCCTAGGTTCCTACAGGTGATTATAGACGAGAAGCTCCCCTCACTGCCTAAGAATAAGGATGACGAGATAGTACTAGAGGTTATGGATAACATGACCTCTGGGAGGATGAAGGTATACTGGGGTGAGCAGGTAAAGCCCACGGTCAGGTGGTTGTTTGATCATTTGGCCAACATTGATTATGTTGCACCAGCCAGAAAGAACTGGCGCCATAACGACAGCGACTCCGATGTTGAGCCGGTCATGATCCCAGATGACGACGACGACGATGATGATGATGACCAAGATCATGGTCAAGGTAGTGGAGAGGAGGGCTCGAGCCAATCACGAGCCACTTACACGTCTACTATTCCTCCACCACCTCAGCTGAGTGGTGCTTCAGCACCTGGTGGATCTGAGCAAGCTGCCATCCACCAGGACTTTTTGATTAATGACGATGATGAGTCTGATGATGAGCCTCTCACCAGGAGAGTAGGTAGTAGGGTTGTAGCTACAGAGAAGGGCAAAGAGGCGGTTGGCGGACGCTAAACTAGTCATGAGGGTGGTGACACTGATCTCACGGATCCATCATACACACCCGACCAACCGATGAACTCAGGGGGAGACCCGATTGCCAAAGGTTCCAGGAGAAAATGGATGGCCCAACCTTATGGAAATAAGGGTAAAGGCAGAGGTTTATACTATCAATTCTTCCACCACCACAACCACTGCCACCACCATTGTCACCTATACTACCACCACTACCACTACCTCCTTCACTACCACCACTTCCATCCTAGTCACCACCACTACCATACCATCCACCACTCATATTTCCACATCTACCTCACCCACCATACCTAAAATAGTTCTACCACAATCCATTCCCACTCCTACTCCCATCTACGCCACATCCACCACTGCACCTACTATTCCCCAAGCGGGCACATCTTCCCAGTTCCTACCTCCACAGAGCTCTACTCTACCCATGGTTGGGTTAATGTCTTGATAAATGATTAATATATGCATTGTTGGTTGTGTAATCGAACAGATACAACTCTACAGTCCGATGATTATGATATTGCAACCCTTTAGCAAATCAAGACTCAACTCACTATGATTCTTGATTTGTAAGGTATCGTGAGACGGTCTGTGAGTTACACTCCAGAGGAAGGAGAAATTATCCATGACCTGACAGACGAGCAGCTCACTGATATGTTCAGACTAAATCCTAATGATCTTGTCAAAGATGCTCCAGAAGTCATGTTATGATCAGTCTACTATCCTGAGTACACTGACCCTAAGGGTAATGTTATCCCCGACTTGGGTGAAACATTTGGCAGTGATACTTTTGACAAGCTGGATGAGAAAGAGAAGGAAAAAGAAAAGGATGAAGGTAAAGCCCAAGCTACAGATGCTGATGTTAATCTAAAGAAGGCTGAATGGGCTGCTTGTTTGATAGAGATGAAAGCATAACGTGAACCTACAAAGCTAAATGCCTACACCAAATTGTACAAGGTTAAGAGACATCAGAAGGTGTCAGGCAAGATTATTAGTTAGGCTTATTTTGAGGATCTAGATGTGTATACTGTGAAACGAGAGAAGGGGATTGAGTACTTCAGATATCCACATAATCTGAAGACTCTCCCTGGTTTTGAGCGGAACAGATTGGCCTGTTTAGATCTTTTGTATGCCAACCCGAGGAAGATGTCAAGCTGGTTTGAGACGGCATTAAAGAAAGAATACTACACCAGATTGGTAAACTTTCAGACCTCAACAACCTAAGATGTTCATTCATAAGACTGAAGTTGACCCTATCAGTGGAAAGCCTAAGGTGGTGCTGAAGTAGAGTCCCCCGCACACTATGTCTAAGATCCCTTTATGGGAGATGCCTCAGGACTTCACTCCAAACTTCAAATGTTGGTATTACGATTGGAGGACGGGGGAAGCGGTCATAGTTTTGAACAGAGAAGGTAAGATAAAGACGATCAGGGTATTTACCCAATATGGCTCACTAACTTGTCAGCTGATGATTTTTATACATTGTACAAGTGGCCATTGTTTTATGACACACAAGATATTGTACAAGCTCTCCAGTTCCAACATGTTATACGACTCTGCTTTGCTTTTGAGATACATGCGGGAGTCACCAAAGAGGAGAAGTACAAGAAATTTCAAGAGCATGTGAAGAATGTTAGACAAGAGGATAACTAGGTCCAAGGGGGAGTTTGTTGATACACTGTTCCTAGTTTTATGTACTTCAATGTAAATGTCTTTCATTTCTTACACATATGTAATGCAAATGCTTAATGAAATATGATATGTGTTTTGATGTTTAATTGTCTTTGTTTATATCATATTCTTATTTTAGTTGGTATTACTCATAACTATGAACATTATATATAGGTTTGAGGTTATTGTACATAGTTCTGAGTCGATAATGATTCAGAAATGTGTTCAACTTAGTCTGGTGGTTATTCATGCTAATGGACCATATTTATGGACCATACGCATGAATGAACATACTTATGATCCATCGCACGACTGAACCAGGAGACTAGACCAGTTGTATGACTGAGACATAAGATTGACTTAGTCGCACGACTGAACCTTCAGTTGTGCGTATGAGTCAAACGCATGAGTCAGTCGCACGACTGAACCATGCTATTGGTTCAGTCATTCGAATGGATACTGAAAACCTATAAATACTACATAATTCGTAGAAAAACATAAACACTTCAAATACAATCGTACCCTAGCCGTCCAGAGCGTCCGAGTTCGTCCATCCAACTTCATAGTTCGTTCCTGATCGATTCCACTCATTCTTAACATTTGTTCAATCGTTAGATCGATCAGGTTGTCTTTCTCACTGATTTATCGCCAATCAAATAGAATTCTGCCCTATTTGATCTGGTCTCACGCAGAATCAGTTAGTACTCCGTACGAAAATGGTCCTAACAAATATCCTCAGGTGGGGTGCACGTAAGTGGGATTTAACAACACATTCTCACGCCGTTTGAAATTTGGACAGAAACAGACAGCTTTTTTAAAAGTCGATACTCAAATGGAGATAAAATAAACGTCGATACTCAATTTGCAAAACACAGGGACCAAAAACGAGATTAACTCTTTAAATAAATTCAAGAGAAAATTACTATTTTGATCCCTGTGGTTTAAACATTTTAACTATTTGAGTCTAAAAGTGATTTTTTAACCAATCAACCCCTGTCGTTTGTGTTCACATCCCTTTCAGTCCAATGTACTAACAATATTAGATTTTTATGTTAGTTTCAAATAAAATGACCATAATACCCTGGACTGAATTTATAATTTTAGAAAACCTCAGGGACTAAAAGGAAAAATTACTCTCATATATATTAAAGATACAATTTTATTTTTCAATTTTTTCAATTTTTTTATTCATTGTCCTTTTTTGAATAGGCGGTTTTAAACATATTTCTTGAAACGGTAGGTTTTTAATGTATTTTTCAACAGTGCATCATATTTAAAAGCCTTATTAATCCGTTCGATTTATTAAACTTCTTTTTTAAACATTTAGGCTTACTTAAACGTTTTTTTTTAAACATTTGTTTTTAAAAATTTAGCTTATTTTAATGTTTTTAGTTGTTCATTTTATTAACGCCTTTTAACCCTTTTTAAGCCTACTGGTTTAATAAGTTATTTTGTTGATGATGTTAATGTACCTAGTTTATGAGCTTGAATGTAAAAGTCTTTCATGTCTTACACATGTGTAATGATGTAATGGTTTGAATGAATGATATAAAGTGCATTGTGATGTTTGATTTATATATTTGATATGTCATGATATCATTATATTGAATGTGTTACACATGTATGAACTAACTATATAGGTTTGATGTTGTTTGATAGTTCATGTTAATGGCCCATGCTAAGGACCATACGCATGAATTCATCATGCTTATCGACCAGTCGCACGACTGAACCAGGAGACTGGATCAGTCGTACGATTGAAACATAAGACTGACTCAGTCGCACGACTGAACCTTCAGTCGTGCGTATGACTCAAGCGCATGATTCAGTCGCACGACTGAACCATGCTAATGGTTCAGTCACACGACTGAAGACAGGAAACCTATAAATACCACTTAATTCGTAAAAAAAACATAACAATTGAAAACACTTCGAATACTTACGTACCCTAGCCGTCCAGAGCGTCCCTGTTCGTCAATCCAACTTCATAGTTCGTTTCTGATCAATTCTTGTCCGTTCTTAACGTTGTTTCATCGTAAGGATTGATTAGATTGTCGTTCTCACTGATTGGATCGCCAATCAAATATGATTCCGCACTATTAGATCTGGTTTCATGCATTATCAGTTAGTACTCCATACGTACACGGTCCTAACAAGTGCTTCAGAGCCTTGACTCTTGATTTTGCATGTGATTTGATTAGTTTTTGGTGTTAAACTTAACGTTTTCATTAAAAGAGTTAATTTTTTGAGTCAAAAGGTGTTTTTGAAGTTTTCTGACTTTAAAGTTTCGATTGTTCACTATACAGCAGATTAGGGTTCTTGAAAAATCACGTTTTTATGTCCAAGTGTCAAAACCATCGATTTTGCCAAAACAACAGCCTTCAGTCGCACGAATAGCTCATTCGTACGATTGAACTCATTCGTACACTCCATTTGCACGAATGAACTCAGTCGCATCCTTCATTCGCATGACTGAATAGCTCCATCGTTTGAGTCCATTCGTCTAATTCATACGCATGACTGAATCCAATCGCACGATTGAATTCATTCGCACCCTTCATTCGCACGAGTGAACCATCCGTATAGTCCTTTCATACGATTGAAATTGTTCTGTTCTCCAAGTCTCAAGTTTATACAAATGGAAGATCAGTTTGTTGCGTTTACTGCCGGGAAGGACTCACGCATCCAGAACTTTTTGCTTCTGGAAAATGAGATAGGAAATCACAATAAACCGCCGAAGCTTATCACGTTAGATGATTATCCACAATGGAAACAGCGATTCGAGATTTACTTAAATGGAGTTGATCCCAATCTTTGGAATTCTATTGAGATTGGTTACGTGGTACCAGTCAGTGCTAATGGGGTAAAACTTACTTTGGGGGGAATGAGTGAATCATAAAAGACTTTGCATAATGCTGAACAGAAAGTTTATGACATGCTGACTCAGTCAATACCTAAAGCATATTTCATCAATTCTCTGAGAATAAGCAGTCTAAAAGGTATGGGAGGCCTTGGAAAAGAGGTATGAAGGCAATGCAACGTTAAAGGCACTGAAGGCTAAGGCTCTCAAGAAGGAGTTTGATAATTTCTCATCAATTGGGAATGAGAGCCTGATGACATAATTGACAGGTTCTATCATCTCATGAGTGAACTGCACACTCATGGTGTAACTACATCAATGGAAGATAAAGTTTCAAGTTTTGCTGATGGGTTACCTGAGAAATGGGATTCATTTGTGTCCAATCTCAGACAGAATGACATTTTAGGAACGTTGGACATAAATGACTTCATCTTGAAGTTAAGAGAAGAAGAGCTGAGGATCAAGTACAAGTCAAAGAAATGATCCTATGTTCAAAATCCTTCACTCTACAACTTAGTTTCATCTCCAGCTGTTTCAGGATCACCTCTACAAATAGCTTATGTGTCCAATTCATCAACTACTACTCATCCACAGCTTCAGCACCAGAAACGTCAGGGTCATCTCCTACTCAATATATAGTGCATGAAGCCAATTCTACAAAGTTGAAGACCGAGAATCTTAGTAATATCACTGTGGAAGTTGCAAAGGAGCACATGAATCTTCTAGCAGTGGTTGTCCAATCCTATGATGGTTTAGTTGCAGGGAAGATTGTAAATTGTCACCTTGCAGATGAAGACTATGAGCAAGTTGATGAAAATGAGCTAGAAAGAATGGATATTATGTGGGCCTTGGCCCAGTTCAGAAGAGCTAAAAAGTTTGTCAAGAAGACGGGACAGAACCTAGTAGCCACAAAGGACACGACGTTTGGTTTTGACAAAACCAAGGTAACATGATTCAACTATGGTGAGAAGGGGCATTTTAAACGTGAATGTGTAAAGCCCAAGAAAACAGGTAATGGAAACCCATTTTCATCTTCACCCGTCAAGACAAGGAACAAACTGGAACTGCTTCCTCAAGCAAAGATACAAAGGCTCTTACAGCTCAAGATGATGAAGGACAAGACTGGTCCTTCAGGTTTGTTTCTCCCGGAGAATCAAATATTGCCTTTGTTGAAGCAGTAGATGATGAGTCTGCTAGTAAAAGTGAGGGTGCAGCTGAGCAAGCAATGTCGGATGTTGAAGAAGCTGCAAACATGGTAAATCACCTAGTTGAAGAAGATCTTAGAGCAACAAGTATAGAATCTCCTGTCACAAGAGGATCTGATTCTGCTTTGATGACTAACTCAACCAATTCATCACAGGTAAGTTCTCTAGACCAGTTATTTGATAAACATGATTCTCATGACTGTGATAAGTTTAGAAAAAGCATTGACTTGAAATTTGCTAGGTTATCAGAACACAATGATAACTTAGTAAATGATTTACAACTATGCACTGAGGCTAATCGTATTTTAAAACAAAATGAGTGTAGTTTTAAAGAAAGGGTAGAACTTTTGGGAAAACAACTAAGGGAAACCGAGGTTGTTGCATTAAATCAATCAAATGATATAAAGTTTTATCTAAATTCTTTAGAAGAGACCAAAAAGGAAAAGCAGTTTTAGAAGTCGAGGTAAATTCATTAAAACAAAAACTTCATAGTTGGGCTAGTTCTTCTCACATAGTTCAAAACTTAGTGAAAGAACAAAACAATGGGGAAGGTCTGTGATACAAGGCATAGTACCACCACATGAAATCCTTTTAAATACAAAGTGTAGACCTTAAATGACAACCCAGTAAAGGATCATGTGGTCTCCACTCCTCTAGTTAGTGATCCTGACTTCACAGTCAAACCTGTACAGAAGATCACTAAACAGAAGGAGGCTACTTTGAAATCTAAAGGTAAGATGCCTGTTGTGAATTTGGATGAACAATTTGAAAAGGTTAATGTAAAGTCAGGTTCAAACATGTCTATTTCTGAATCTAAAACGACCAAATCAGTTAACCAATCACGTGCTCCACGTCAAAGTCCAAATAAACAAAAGGCTAAAGATGTTAAAAACGTTAAAAAATGAATTTTGTCAAAGAAGCAATTACATCTAAACGAGAAGTGTCCTAACCCAACCAGAGTCAAGTCACACCTGTGCAAAACTCAAACCCTCATAAATGTTTTCCTCAATCTGTAGAAGTAAGATCTTGCTACAATTGTGGAAAATGAGGACATATCTCTTCAAATTGTCCTTACTATCAGACTACCAAAAAGAAATTTGAACTTAATGATACTAAACAAAGTTTTACTCAAAGGAGATCTACTACTCCACCAAAGAGTATTAGTGAACCTAAAGTTCAAACAATAAGCCAGTCATCTGTCTATCACAAACAGGCCTTACATAAAACTGGCTTATGGAAAGAAAAGTCAAGTATTTTGTCTGATAGTGAGGAAATTAAGAAGAAAGATATGCCCTCATCTTCTGAAGGTCAATGGGTTGAGTTTATGATGTGTGATTCCCGGGACACCCAAGCCAGTTAAGGCTTGGGTCCCAAATCTAAACTGATCATTTCTATTAATGTGCAGGGTGTCCGTTATAGTGCTATCACAAACACATGGATTATTGATAGTAGGGCGTCCAGGCACATGACAGGAAACTCGTCTCTCCTTTTCAACGTCAGACAAATTAAAGGGGGACATGTTTCATTTGCTGGGAACAAAGGAGGTTACATAACAGCACAAGGCGAAGTAGGAAATGAGAAAGTTAAGTTTGACAAGGTCAACTACGTTCAGCAACTACAGAACAACTTACTTTCTGTTTCCTAGATCTGTGACAAGGATTTAAGGTTGTATTTGACAACAAGAAGTGCTACATGTTGAAAAAGGACTATGTGATTGAGGAGGATAAAGTTCTTATGTCAGCTTCAAGATACAACGATTTCTATGTCGTGGATCTATCAAAAGCATCCACAACTGATACATGGTTCAATGCTTCTTGTCAAAGGCAACTGAGAAAGAGTTAATCTCCTGGCATAGGAGAATGGGGCACATTAATCCAAGGAAGATGAATCATTTGGTACAGAATGATTTAGTAAATGGAGTAACTATCAAAAACTTCTAACTCCCTGATTTTTGTGTGGCGTGTAAGAAAGGGAAGCAGACCAAGAAAGCTTACAAGTCCAAGAAAGTTCATTCAATTGATCTTCCACTTGAGCTTTTACACATGGATCTGTTTGGTCCTGTCAGTACACAGAGCATTGCTAGTGACAGGTATTACTTTGTAGTAACAGATGATTACTCAAGGTTCTCTTGGGTGATGTTTCTGAAAGCCAAATCAGAAACTTTTGACTCATTCAAACAGCTGGTTACTACCTTAGAATCACTCTACCAGTTGAAAGTACAACAGATCCGATCAGACAATGGCACTGAGTTCAAAAATCAGTGGATAGAGACATACTGTAAAGAAAGAGGAATTGTACATCAATTTACTTCTGCCTACACTCCACAAATGAATGGCGTTGCTGAAAGGAAGAATCGGAGCTTGATAGAGACCGCCAGAACAATGCTAGCTGACTCAAACTGCCAATTCAATTTTGGAATAAGGCGATAGCTAATGCCTATTACACGCTCAATCGAGTCTTAGTGGTCAAACGACATGGGAAAACATGTTATGAACTGCTCCAGTGACGTAAACCCAATCTGGAGTATCTAGAACCGTTTGGCGCACCATGCATGCTGCTGAAGAAAACTCAGACAGGAAAGTTTAGTGTGAAGGCAATAGAAGGTATATTTCTTGGATACAGCCTAACAAGAGAGTTTATAACAACTCAACAAGTCAGGTAGAAGTGTGGTGCAATGTTGATGTTCAAAGATTCACCACCCCCCTGTAGGAAAAGGACCGTCATTTTTCTTTGATTATGATGGATTCTTTAAATCCTTCAATCTACCGTCTTCTCCCACTGATGATGAGTTATCAACTAAAATGATGTACGAGGTTCTCAACTCACCACCACAAGACTCAACAACATCGATTCCACTAGATATTCCTCTAATACTTTAGGGGGAGCACTTGATGTAAGCGACTCGTCTTCTGATGATGAAGCAGTTGAGACTAAAATGTGGAACGGCAGATCAGGTTCTTGCTAATTGAAGTTCACCCTCAACTGAACCAGAAGCTGCCGAAGCGTCGGAACCACATACTCCAACAGCACATGAGATTCCAAATCTGGATAATGAAGTAGTTGTTCCCACCACTCCTAGAACCCGGATAAATGTTAATCATCCTTTGGACAATGTCATTGGAGATATTAGATCGGGAGTACAGACCAGAAATCAGCTATACTAAGCTATGCCCAGTAATGGAAAAGGGATATCTTCACGATTGTGCATATCGATGTTTTTTGTCTCAATTTGAGCCAAAATATGTGAGTGAAGCTTTAAATGACGAGGCACAGGTCAGTGCAATGCAAGAAGAACTTATACAGCTCAAGAAATTAGGAGTATGGACCCTTGTGGACAACCAAAAGGTGCTAAGGTCATTGGCACTAAATGGGTCTTGAAATGCAAGAAAGATGACCAATGGGTCATAATTCGAAACAAGGCTCGACTTGTCATTCAAGGGTTTAGACAAGTCGAAGGAATCGATTACAATGAAGTGTTTGCGCCTGTGGCTAGAATGGAAGCAATCCGTATCTTCCTAGCCTATGCATCTTATATGAAGATCAAAGTCTATCAACTAGATGTCAAGAGTGCATTCCTTCATGGGGAAATTCGTGAGACAGTGTATGTCAGTCAACCCAAAGATTTGAGGATCCCTACCATCGGAACAGTGTTTACAAGCCAGATAAGGCTCTCTACGGGCTCCATCAAGCCCCGAGAGCATGGTATGAGAATCTCTAACTCATCTGGTGAAACACGGTTTTCGCAGAGGAGTTATTGACTGTACACTATTCATTAAAGAAAAGGATGGAGACTTACTGCTTGTACAAATTTATATTGATGACATAATCTTTGGTTCCAAAAATGAAGAGTTATGTAAAGAATTTAAGTCTATCATGAAAGCAGAATTTGAGATGAGTGCAATGGGGGAGATGAAATTCTTCCTAGGATTACAGGTGGATCAGACACCAAAGGGAATTTTTCTACATCAGACCAAGTATGTAGGAGATATCCTAAGTCAGTTTGATATGGAGAATGCTTCAGCAGCTGGAACTCCACTTGCCACGAATCATGACATGGCACCCGACAAAAATGGTGATCTGGTTGATGCTACAATATATAGAGGAATAATTGGATCCCTGATGTATCCCACAACATCTCGCCCTGATATCATGTATGCAACGTGCCTCTGTTCCAGATATCAGGCGAAACCGAAAGTCAACCATCTCATTGGTGTTAAATGGATTTTTCGCTATCTGAAGGGTACTCCAACACTCGAGTTGTGGTATCCACATGACGATGATTTTAAGTTTACAGCGTATAGTGACTCGGATTATGGTGGCTGCAAAATGAACCACAAGTCAAGATCAGCGGGATGTTAGTTCTTTGGTAGACGGTTAGTCACCTGGCAGTGTAAGAAGCAGACCTCCGTTGCTCTGTCAACATGTGAAGCTGAATACGTTGCTGCTGCAAGTTGCTGTTCACAAATCATCTGGATTCAACAGCAAATGCGCGACTACGGTTTGCAATTCTCTAACACTCCTATCTATGTTGATAATTCTGCTACTATAGCCGTAACAAAAAATCCAGTCCAACATCCTAAAACTAAACACATCGGCATTAAGTATCACTTTATACGTGACTGTTTTGAAAACCATTTAATCGATGTTGTTAAAATTAATACGGACTTTCAACGCGCGGACCTCTACACAAAAGCATTTGATAAACCTCGGTTTTTATATCTATTAGAGGTAAATGGCGTGAAAAAGAAAAGTGATGTGATTCCAGAGGAATAGAGTTTGTAGTCCGTCTGTCTGATTTTTTATTTTATTTTTTCTTTATTTTTCCTGTCTTAAAAATCCAAAAACACAAAAAATTTCCGTTTTAGAATTTTAGGGGGAGATTAGTCTAGGTTCAGTATTTATTCAGTATTCATTTACTTAAAAAAAAGGGCGGGCAGATAGCCTGAAATCAAATAAAAACTATGAGATTGATTCATAATCATGGAAAATGATAGTACACAGGGAACTAATTGTTTGGGACTTTAAAAGGACTGAAAAGATCATAATGTTATACTAAATTACAAGTCTAAAAAGTCTAAGCCAAATAAAGGAAAAATGATAGTACACTAGTCTGTTACTGAGGTTACATAGAGAAAGTAGGCCTAGAGGTTGCTAGTTCATTGTACGATGTGTCGGTAGATTCAACACAATAGACAACTAGAATTCTTTGGTGAAGCAATTTAAACTAAATTGTTCAACAGGCTGTGGGCTTCCATCTTATCCCTGCTTAACACAATCAACGCATTTCCAATAAGGGGTGACGAGCAAATAAACGCCACAAATGTGTGCGGACGACCATAAAAATAAGCAAAGCACATGAAACGAATGATGAACGCAATCAAACTAACGGCTAATGTTGTTGGTGCGTTATGTGTAAAAGAAAAAATTGCTCTTACAAGAAGATAGGTTGTGTGCCTCTCTGCTGTGTGACGGCACTGACCTGAGGATAAGCACAACCTAAATTTTATAGAATTCATTGTGGTTTGCGCCTCTCTGTTGTGCGATGGCACTGACCTGAGGCTTTGCATCTCTTTGAAAGCTCTTAGAATAGTTTCTTTTCGTCTCAATACCCGTAGACCGCTCAGAAATCTCCTGAGGAATGTTGATTACCATATAAGTGTGGGATCCACAAATGCTTGTTGAAATAATACAATCAAATCACCAATGTGAGTCAAATGTCTGTGTATGGATTTAAGTGGACAACAATATTGATAATCATCATGGCTGTAACTCTCGATAGTCAAAATCATTGTGTGCCTCTTACAGCCCTAGTATGATTTCCTGTGAGCGCTTGTGACTCTGAGAGTAATAAGGATCATTAATTTAAAGATATATGCAAGAGTACCAAATGATTATGATACACTTGTATGATTTCATATGAATCTCTCCAGAGATGATCAATCACACTTAAGCCGTTTTGCTCAGGGGGAGAAATCGGTTAAATGATAATTTAATAGTTTTCAACCCACCTTAAACAAAAATAAAAATATGTCTTGTTTTGTTTAAGTTTCAAGTTGTTTTCCATTTCTAGTTATTGTCTTTCATGTCGGACTATGTAACAAGATGAACTCTATGAATCATACTTTAAAAGGGTCACGTCTGAGGTAACCAAATTATTGCAAAGTTAAAAGGATCATATCTGGGATGATCAAAGTTTTAAGGTAAAAGGGTCACGTCTAAGGTGATCAAAAGGTTTTAATTAAAAGGATCACATCTGAGGTGATCACATGGTTTTTCGTTAAAAGGATTATATCTGAGATGATCGGTGCGCATAATGTTTTATCCATCAAATTGAACGTTTGGAAAAGTATGAAGTCAACTCATAAGTATGACTTAATCGCACGATTGGATCATAAGTATGAACCAATCGTACGATTGAATCATAAGTATGAGCCAACCATACGATTGGACCATGAGAATGGGGCTGGTCATACGATTGGACCATGAGTATGAGGCTGTCATATGATTGGACCACAAGACTGAGCCAGTCGTACGAATGAAAAGAGGAGTATGGTTCAGTCGCATGATTGAGCCATGCGTATGGGTCCAGTCGCACGACTGAAACACTAATCAGTATAAATAGAGGCTCAGTCGGTCGGAATCCCCACCAGACTTCAAAAATCTCCAAAACCGGCTTTACACTGTTATGCTGCCAAAATTTTGAATTTTTGAGATTACATTCTGATTTGAGTTCTAACCTTGATTATACTCTTCTAAAGGTATTTGCAAACGATTCAAGGTCAAACAACAAGTTAAAACAAATCTAATGTGACCTAAATTGTTAAATCAAATAACCGAGATATAAACCCTAAAATAGACCACTTAAATGAACAAGAGTGTCGGTTTAAAGGTGTTTCAGTGATAGTTAGGGTCCTTGCGAATCTAACGAGACTAACCACGATGTTTAACATCACGTTTTGACCTAGATTCAAGTTTAGAGTGTCGAACAGAAAGTCAGGCGAATAGACACTCCGAATGAACTTCAATCGCATGATTGAGGTGGGCAAATAACTCAATCGACTGAATGAACAAGGCGTTTGAGCTCAATCACACGATTGAACTCAACCGCATGCTCAATCGCCCGGTTGAACTCAGCTACATGCTCAATTGCATGACTGAACTCAGTCGTATGGTTCAATCGCCCGGTTGAACTCAGCCGGATGCTCAATCGCACGACTAAACTCAGTCGTATGGTTCAATCGCCCGGTTGAACTGAGCCACATGCTCAATCGCACGACCGAACTCAGTCGTATGGCTCAATCGCTCGATTGAACTAAACTGATCTTAGAACAGTTTAAATTTCAACAGTTTCTGTTATGGAAAATTCTCATGTTTATGTGTCTTCTGTTACAGAAACATGGCAGATAGGTGGATCATCAACACCAAGCATAACATTTGTGCTCACTTGGATGCCACCACTCAGAATGCTGCTGAGTTTGCTGGTATTATTGCATTTCTAAGGAGATCAAGGATCTTCAGGCTATATCTACACAGTGTACTCTATACAGATCACTCCAGCAGACCTTCTTGGAAGGGGCCTCCGTTGATAGGTCCAATGAGCCATATTGTATACGGAGCTCAATCTTCGGACAGGAGATCAGCATTACTGCAGCTGATCTCAGGCAAGTCCTTGAGTTGGGTGATGATGAGGATCACCCAACCAAGCTTCACCCTCTGATGGTTAGGGGGTGCTTTCTACGAATGAAGTACTCTGGGGAAATTAAAGGAGGTGTGCTCAAGAAAAGCAACCTGTGTCCCTAGTTCAAGTACTTAGCACACGTGATTCTGAAGTGCATTGTTTCGTGGAGAGGGGGATTTGATAAGCTCTCAGATCAAACCCAGAACGCCTATGTATCTCTGGTACTGAATCACCCGTTCAGTTTCTCCCAGATGATCTTCTCGTAAATGGTCAAGAATACAGAGGCCAAGGGGAAGGAAGGGTTCTGCATGTACCCAATATTTCTATAGATGATCATAGATCAGAAGCTTCATTCCCTACCGAAGGAGAACGACGATGCTGTGGTGCTTGAGGTGATGGATGATACCACCTTGGGCAAAATAAGTGTACGGGGGAAGCAGTTGAAACCCCGGACAAGAGGCTGTTTGGGCATCTGGCCTGTGAGGATTACATGGCACCAGCTAGGAAAAAGTGGCGTCACGATGATAATGATTCGGATATTGAGCCGATACTAGCTTGATTGATGACGAGTACGATGACGACGATGATGATCATCAGAGTGGTGGAGATACAGGCCCGAGTGCACCAAGGGCCACTGAGACAGATACTATGTCTCCACCACCCTAACATGTTAGTTCATCAGCTCCCGGTGGATTGGAGCAGGGGCCCATCCATCGGGACTTTCTTCATGATGAGGGAGATGAAGAGTCAGATGAGGAGCCACTCACACGGACTGTGGGTAGTCCTGTGGTGGCTACAGAGAGGGGCATGGAGGCGGTTGGGATGCCAGGCTGAGGGAGAGAGGATAGACACTGCTAACCCTACATACTCTCCTCCTCAGCCATGCCCAGGGGAAGCACAGAGCTCAAGGGGCTCTCGGCTTAAGAGGATGTCTTAGCCACATGGCAAGAAGGCCAAAAGAATACGTATAGTGTTAATGACCTCCTCTACCACCCCAGCCACCCCATCTACTACACCCATCACACCTACCACCACCATAGCCACTACAGCCACCACCACTCCACCTACTTCATCCATCCCACCACAAACCACTACCACCACCACTCCCATATATACCACATCCACCACTCCATCCACCACATCCCAGGCTGGACCTTCCACCTTATCAGTACTACTGAGATCCTCTCTGCCCAATGTTGGGCTAGAGGAAGAGCTTGCCAGCCTCAACCGTCTGGTTCTCAAACTGCTCGCCACCGATGATATATGAGCGAACCAGATGGCTGTCAATGTTGCGTAGGGCAAATAGATTGCCCTGCTGACAGAGAAGATGATTACTCAAAGTGAACAGATTACGCAGCTGACTGAGAAGGAAGCTGTACTTGAGAGAGCTATGACCTGAGCTCACTGTGCCTTGACCACACAGAGTGATCTTCTGAAGGCATCGGTGAAGCGTATTGAGGATGTTGAGAGGAAGAACAAGAAGCTATGCCTAAGGCTAAAGGGAACTAAAGGCGAGCCCTTCAAGATTAAAGGAGATGGTGACGATGGTGATGATGATGATGATGACGAGTCATCTGATGATGATGAGTCTGATGATAATGATGATGTTGGGGGAGAAGGAAGTGGAAAAGATAGGGAAGGGGGAGATGAGGATGAGCCTGAAGGTGATGCATCTGCATCAGCCTCAGATCCTGCGGCTCAGGAACGGCGGACAAAACAACATCAAGAATCAGGACCGTCCACCTCTGCCCCTCAATCTGAAGAGCAAAGTGATCAAGACAAGAGTAATTCTTAGATGTTTTAATTTTGATTATCTCTTGTACTTTGAAATATGTATTACACTTATGTAATTAATGTTTATCAATTTTTAATATAAATGTTTTGATTACTGATGTGCTTGTGTTGTTTGAAATGTTTAATCAAACAGATGAAAAGCAACAGACCGATGAGTTTGATGTCCAACCCCTTCAGCAGGTTACAAATCAATTAACAATGATTCTTGACTTGCAAGGGATAGTCAGATGGTCTGTTAGCTACACACCAGATGAAGGAGAGATAATCCATGACCAGTCGGATGAGCAGCTGGCAGAGATCTTCAGGTTGAATCCAGATGAGTTGGTAAAAGATGCTCCTACAGTTGATGTGGCAAGTGATGATGAGCTTCATGATGTTGATGAAATCGAGATAGAGGATGTCACTGTTGATCACTATCCTCAGTACACTGATCCGGAAGGACATGCTATCCCCAATTTAGGTAAAACCTTCGACAGTGGTACTTTTGATAAGTTGGATGAACTTGAGAAAGCAAAGGAGAAAATGAAAGCCAAGCCCAAGCCTCGGATGCTGAATTTGAGATAAAGAAGGCTGAATGGGAAGCTTGTTTTGCTGAAATGAAAGCCCAGCACGCGCCTCAAAAGTAGAATGCCTACACAAAGCTTTATAGAGTCAAACGTCATCAGAAAGTGTCTGGCAAGATCATTGCGTGGGCGTATTTTGAGGATCTTAACGTCTATGCTATTAAGAGGGAGAAGGGAATAGAGTACTTTAGATATCCACATAATCTGAAGACTCTCCCTGGTTTTGAGCTCAACCACCTGGCACGCCTAAATCTGTTATATGCTGATCCAAGAAAGATGTCAGGTGGTTTGAGGCGGCATTAAGGAAAGAATACCACACCATGTGGGTAAACTTCAGACCTCAACAACCGACAAGGTACATGCATAGGTCTGAAGTGGATCCCATAACTGGAAAGCCTAAGATCATGCTGAAGTGGAGTCCTCCGCGTATAATGTCTAAGATTCCTATGCGGGAAATGCCTCAATACTTCACTCCACACTTCAAGTGGTAGTATTATGATTAGAGGACGGGTGAAGCAGTCATGGTACTAAATAAAAACGGAAAGATAAAGACTATCCGGGTATTCAACCCCATGTGGTTAACCAACTTGTCAGCTAATGATGTGTATACATTATACAAGTGGCCACTGTTCTATGACTCACAAGACATTGTACAAGCTCTCCAGTTTCAACACGCCATACGACTCTGCTTTACATTTGAAATACATGCAGGAGTTACAAAAGAGGAGAAGTACAAAAAATTCGAAGAACATATAAAGAGTGTTAGACAATAGAGGAAACTAGGTCCAATGGGGAGTTTGTTGATACATGTTAATGTACCTAGTTTATGTGCTTGAATGTAAAAGTCTTTCATGTCTTACACATGTGTAATTGATGTAATGGTTTGAATGAATGATATAAAGTGCATTGTGATGTTTGATTTATATTTTGATTATGTCATGATATCAATATATTGAATGTGTTGCACATGTATGAACTAACTATATAGGTTTGATGTTGTTTGATAGTTCATGCTAACGGACCATACGCATGAATTCATCATGCTTATGGACTAGTCGCACGACTGAACCAGGAGACTGGATCAGTCATACGATTGAAACATAAGACTGACTCAGTCGCACGACTGAACCTTCAGTCATACGTATGACTCAAGCGCATGATTCAGTCTCATGACTGAACCATGCAAATGGCTCAGTCGCAAATTGACTTGGGACCGGAAAAACAAGAAACCATACACTGACCCATTAACTGTACTTATGGTATGTTACACCATCACAAGTTTATGTATATTTTTTAATACTTTTTAGATTAGTGTAAGCTTATGTGCTTTGGTGTGCTTAATACTTTCCGCCTTTTGTTTGACAGTTGTTGTACGTGCGTGGGATGGCCTGCCTAGGTATGGAGGATGACAAATCTAAACTTGCTATTCAGTCTTGGAATTTTGAGAAGTTGAAAATAAGAGAGAAATCTGAAATAACAAAAGGTGGATTTGGTGGAGGTGAGTTATTGGAGATTGGACCTGATAGTTGGGGTAAAGGACAAGAAGGAATGGCTACAGAAGATGATAATGTTCCTTCTGGAGTGGATAAGGAGGTAAGAAGTAAATAACTTGTACTATTTTCTCAATGTAATACAGTGTAATTAAGAACATGAACATGTTTCTGCTTGGTTGTTCTTTTCAAACATACATTGCAGGGGACTTTCGATCGTCTAGATAAAAAGATGAAGAAAGTTATGAAGTTAAAGATAGAAATTGAGTTGGAAATATTAGAAATGCAAGGGGGGAGATAATGTCAATGGAGCTAATAGATTATTGTGCACTTTTGAAAGCCTGTTCAACCATAAACCGAGACCACTATGCTCTCCTATGAAAGTGGATGATGGTAAGGCACAAGATAATGTTGATAACCAATAATTGTTAGATGATTTGATTTTTAAGGTTTGTATGGAAGTTAATGAAAAGAGACAACCGTTGATTGAAAGTGAAGAAGATGATGTTTTTAAAAATGAGGAAAACATATATAATTATGGTATGTAGTTGTAGTTTTATAAAAAAATATTATATTTTTTGATGCCCCCCAAACAATGTAATAATTATAATTGTCACAGGAGGAGACCTGTCAAGCAGAAGTGTAGTTGATCGAATCATTACAAACGATGAGCCAGTAAATGTGCAAGAACCGTCCGAAACAAACTATGGCGAAGAAGCTATGACATCAGCAGGTACTTCTTTACTGTTTTTCTTTATTATTAAACTTTGTAACTTAAAAGTACTTTCAACGGTCATTTTAATTCTAAAAGCAGGAGAGTTGTTGGCCAAAAGTGTACTTGGTAGAACAAGTACAAATGATGAGCATGTAAATTTGGTAGATTGTTGCAAAGTGGTATGTGGTGGCGAAGAGTGGGGAGGAACAGATATGTTATTGCATAGTTATTTTTATTAATACAATTAAGGCGAATAAAAAGCATTTGATGTATGTGAGTAGTGTGTGTTATATATTGGTGCTGAAATTAATTTTAATGCGGTCACAAATTACTTGGCTGTTGAAACAAAAATGTAGGAGAGGGAGAGCCAAAAAACAGGACTATTGATCAGAGTATGCTTAAGAAGGTAAACATAACAAATGAAGGTAATGGTTCAAAAAACAGGTTGTGGTAATATAATGTAATATGAAATTTCACAATTTCTGGAATAAAATATAAGTTTCTTGAATACAGTGTGTTACATAATGTAGTTTAAGGGGTATAGTATACTACAATATTTGTAGGAAAATAAATGAAAAAATAAATGTTGATACACATGTCCCTAGTTCTAGTTCTAGTGAACTCAAATGTAATTGACTTTCATTTTGTAACACTTATGTAATATTTGATATATGAAATGAAAAACTCTTCTTTGAATGTTTATTGGTTGTTGAATGTTTTATCTATTAATTTTATTTATTGTTACACACTTATATGAACATGTTATATAGGTTTACAGTTGTTAGACGTAGTTCTGTATCATTAAAGGTTCAGGAATATGTTTAACTAAGTCTTATGATTCAGTCGCACGACTGGACTATGCGAATGGGCCAATCGCACGACTGAACCAGGTGATCGAGTCAATTGCACGATTGAGTCATAAGACTGACTCAGTCGTACGAATGAATCAATCGTATGACTCAGTCGCACGACTGAGCCATACGTATGGCTCAGCCGTACGAATGAGAGCTGTAACCTATAAATACCACTTAATTCGTGAAAAAAACACTTCGAGAATTATCAACCCTAGCCGTTCCAGTTCGTCCAGAGAGTCCCTTCCAACTTCATAGAACGTTTCTGATCGATTCTAATCAATTCTTAACGTATTCTCATCGTTAGTTTTGATCGGATTAACGTTCTCCCTGATTGGATCGCCAATCAAATAATATTTCGCACTATTTGATCTGGTTTCACGTTGAATCAGTTAGTACTCCGTCCGTACACGATCCTAACAAGTGGTATCAGAGCTTTGGCTCTTGATTATTCGTGGATTCAATCGCGTTTTTTTGCAAAAGTCAACGTTTTTTATTAAAAGATCCGTTCTTTCTGCATAAAAATCCAGTTTTTACGAGTGCATGTGTTCAAAAGTTAGTCTTTTTCGAGTTTCAGTCTACTAGGGTTTCAAAATTGTGTTTTTGGGTCGAATTGCATGAAAAGTTTGAAAACTTTCGAAGTCAGCAGTCTCAGTCGCATGATTAACTCAATTGCACGACTGAACTCCATTCGCTCAGCTCAATCACACGATTGGCCCAGTCGCTTGCTCAATCGCACGATTGGCCCTGTCGGTTGGTTCACTCGCACAACTGTCCTAGTCGTTTGCTCAGTCGCAGCACTAAGCTCAATCGCCCAGTTGAGTCTCAGTCGCACCCTAGTCACATCCCCAGTCGCACCCTAGTCACATCCCTAGTCGCATACACAGTTGGTTTTCAAGTTTTAAGACTAATTCACTATGAACACACTGAACTTTGAACTCTCAGCAGGGAAGGACTCTAGGATCCAGAATCTATTGCTCTTGGAGAATGAGATCGGGAATCATAACAAACCAGCAAAGCTTTTGTCTCTTGACGATTATCCTCAACGGAAGCAACGGTTTGAAATTCATCTGAATGGAGTAGACACAAACCTCTGGAACACTATTGAGACTGGCTACACTTTGCTCGTTGGAGCTGATGGTGTTCGACTGACACTAAATGGTTTGACTGAGGCACAAAAGACAACGTATAATGCTGAGAAGAAGGCCTATGCATTGTTGACGCAGTCCATTCCTAAAGACATCTTCCATCAGTTCTCAGAACACAAGCAGTGCAAAAAGTTATGGGAGGCTCTTGAGAAGCGATATGAAGGAAATGCAACACTTAAGTCTCTGAAGGCGAAAGTGTTGAATAAAGAATTTGATAACTTCTCGTCTATTGGAATTAAAGTTTGGATGATGTGATTGACCGCTTCTATCATTTGATGAGTGAACTGCACACTCATGGGGTTAAAACATCCATGGAAGACAAAGTAGCAAGCTTGGCTAATGGGTTACCTGATAAGTGGGATTCATTTGTTTCCACCTTGAGACATAATGCTATGTTGGAGACCTTGGACATTAATGACTTTATTCTAAAGTTGAGGGAGGAAGAGGTTCGAAATAAGTACAAGTCTAAGAAGGGTAACTACACTCAGAATCCTTCTCTCTACAATGTGACTCCTACTACCGCATCTTCGAGTGATCCGTTACAGACTGCTTTTGTGTCTAACACATCTGCAAGCATCCCAAGTACATCCTCAAGCTGTGAATCGGGTGTATCATCAAGTGTACAATTCAATGCTCCATAAATTCAATCGACAAAGTTAACTACAGAGAATTTGGGCAACGTAATTGTTGAAGTTGCTAAGGAGCATATGGATCTACTAGTTGCTGTGGTACATTCTTATGATGGGTTAGTTGTAGGAAAGATTGGAAATTCCCATCTAGCAGATGAAGATTATGAACAGGTTGATGAAACAGAGCTTGAATGGATGGATATAATGTGGGCTCTCGCTAGTGCTGTCCGTAGAGTAAAGAAGTTTGTTAAGAAGACGGGACAGAATCTTGTGGCTACAAAGGATGCAACGTTTAGATTCGACAAGTCAAAAGTCACCTGTTTCAACTGCGGTGAAAAAGGCCATTTCAAGCGGGAGTGTGTAAAACCGAAAAAGACAGGCAATGGCAACCTGTTTTCATCATTTAACAGGCAGGATAAAGACAAGACTCCAAAGTCAACATCAACCAGCCATGAATCTAAAGCAATGGTAGCACAGGGTGATGAAGGACAAGATTGGTCCTTCCGTTTCTTATCTGATGGTGAGGCTAACATTGCATCGGTTGATGATCTGAACGAAGACTCAGCGAGTGAGGGGGAGAACTCAGTTGAGCTTGATACTGCTGATATGGATGAGACTTTGGCTGCTGTGGATCAACAAGTGGAGGATGAACTAAATGCAGAATCTGCAGCACACCAGGAACCCCAGGCTGCTTTCATGGCTGGCACTTCTACATCAGCACAGGTAGAATCGAAACATGATCTCTTTGATAAACATGCATGTGTTGAATGTGATAGGTTTTGGGAAAGCATTGATCTAAATTTGCTAGGTTATTAGAACATAATGATAACTTAGTAAATGACTTAAAACTTTGCACAGAGGCTAATAGAGTTTTAAAGCAAAATGAAAGCAGTTTTAAGGAGCAAAAATTGACCTGCTAAGAAAACAATTAAAAGAGACTAAAGTTGTTGCTTTCAACCAAGAAAATGACATAAAGTTTTACTTAAAAACTATTAAGGAAACTAAAAACGACAGAGCTGTTTTACAAGTTGAAAATGAATCTTTAAAGCAAAAATTACATAGTTTAGCTAGTTCCTCACACATCTTGAAAAACTTGGTTAAAGAAAGAAACAACGGGGAAGGGCTGGGTTATAAAGTTATGCCTCCACCACATGAGATCCTTCTGAACACCAAACAAAGATCTATCAATAATAATCCCATCAAGGACCATGCGGTGACTACTCCTCTGGTTAGTGATCCGAACACTGCAGTTAAACCTGCTCCTCTGGTTGCTGATCAGAAGACATCAACTTCAGGCACAACGGATAAAACCATCATTGAGAACAGGGTGGAAGAGAATGTTCAAGCATCTCTTGGGTTGGGTTCAAAATCTGCTGTCACACAACCCAAGATTTTAATGACCACTCAGTCTAAACCGGTTAAGCAAGATCAAAATCATCTTAAAAGACAAAGTTATCATAATGTTAAATAAGTAAAATTTGTCAAAGAAGGTGAAAATAAAAGGTTGAGACCAAAAAGCCCATACCTGATATGTACTCCCCACCCCACAAGAGATCTCCTAGTCCTGTTGAGAGGAGATCATGCTATACTTGTGGACAAAGAGGTCACATCTCTTCAAACTGTCCTCGCTATCAGCCACCTAGGATTAAAGTTGAAATAGATCAAGATGTTAAACAGTTTTCTTCAAAACAGAGATCTAAAACTCCTGTTAGGTCTAAAACACCTGCTAGGTCTTTTACCCCTCCCCAACACCACAGACAACACAAACAAGTCACTGGCAAGTCTGTGATTCCTGAGGTAAAACCTATTTTTGAAAACAAACCTAAAGTTCAAATAGTAAATCAGTCATCGGTTTACTACAAACAATCCTTACACAAGGATTGTCTTTGGAAAGCTAAATCATCTGATGTGTCTGATAGTGTTGATAAGCTGAAGGATGAGGTCTCTCTAACTGCTAAAGGTCAGTGGGTTGAGTTTGTTATATGTGATGCCTCTGGGAAACACAAGCCAGTCAAGGCTTGGGTCCCCCTCCTTAACTAATTATTTTCTATTATGTGCAGGTTGTCCGCTATAGTGCTTCTACCAACACATGGATAGTAGATAGCGGGGCATCCAGACACATGACGGGAAATCAGTCTCTCCTTTTCAATGTCAAACAAATTAAGGGGGACACGTTTCTTTCGCTGGAAACAAAGGAGGATACATTACCGCACAAGGAGAAGTAGGTAATGGACAGGTAAAGTTTGATAAAGTGAATTATGTTTAACAATTGGAAAACAATTTGCTTTCAGTTTCTCAGATATGTGACAAGGGCTTCAAAGTGATGTTTGACAATCGGAAGTGTTACATTCTGAAGAAGGAGATGGAGATTCCAGAGGAGCAGGTCTTAATGTCAGCATCAAGGTACAACGATTTGTACATCTTGGACATGTCAAATGCTTCTACTACTGAGTCGATTGTTCAGTGCTTTTTATCAAAAGCAACAGAGAAGGAGTCCATCTCATGGCACAGGAGAATGGGACACATAAATCATAGGAAGATGAATCATCTGATTCATAACAACCTAGTTAAAGGAGTTATAGTCAAGAACTTCAAACTTCCAGACTTTTGTGTCTCGTGCAAGAAGGGAAAGCAAACCGGGAAGCCTCACAAGACCAAGCACGTTAACTCTATCGAGATGCCACTGGAGCTACTGCATATGGATCTATTTGGTCCTGTCAGCACGAAGAGTATCGCTGGAGACTGGTACTGCTTTATCGTCACGGATGACTACTCACGTTTATCCTGGGTGATGTTTCTCGAAGCTAAGTCAGAAACCTTTGAGTCGTTCAAGGTTCTCGTCACTATACTGGAGTCTCTCTACAAGCTGAAGGTTAGGAAGGTTCATTCAGACAATGGAACTGAATTCAAGAATCAATGGATGGACGCTTTCTGGAAGGAAAAGGGAATTGTTCATCGGTTCACCTCTGCATACACGCCACAGATGAATAGAGTTGCTGAACGGAAGAATAGGAGCTTGATCGAGACTGCAAGGACTATGTTGGCAGACTCAAAGCTGCCAGTACAGTTCTGGAATGAAGCTGTTGCAAATGCGTACTACACACTTAATCGTGTGTTAGTAGTCAAGCGACATGGGAAGACTTGCTATGAGTTGCTTCAGAAACGCAAACCTAACCTGGAGTATCTGGAACCATTCGGAGCTCCATGCACGTTCCTGAAGAAAACTCCAGAGGGCAAGTTCAGTGAGAAAGAAGATCAGGGGATCTTTCTGGGATACAGCATACCAGACAAACGAGTTTATAACAACTCAACAGGTCAGGTAGAAGTATGGTGCAATGTCGATGTGCAATGATTCACCATCCCCCCTACTGGAAAAGGTCCGTCGTCATTCTTCGACTACGATGGCTTTTTCAAATCATTCATCCTTCCTCAGATAGATTCTAATGAAGAGATTGCTGCTCAGATGATGTACGATGTCCTAAATACACCAAATCTGAATAGCAGTAATGTGACATCGGTTAGTGGTGCTTCGGGATCTTCAACAGTTGCTCAGGATGAGAGTGATGATTCATCAGACGATGAAGAAGTAGTTGAGACCAGCAATGAGCATAGCGTTAATCAAGATGGAAGCTCAACAGATGTTTTACATGCATCAGGGAATCCGGATACTGAACCTACCGTCATAAATCTGGATACTAAAGTTGTCGTTCCTACGATACCTGTGACTAGGATTAGTGTGAATCATCCCCCGGAGGCTATCATTGGGGATCTTCACTTTGGGTTGCAGACAAGAAATCAGTTATACGCTGCTGATTATGCTGTAATTATGGAAAAGGGCTACGTGAATGACGGGGCTTTCAAATGTTTGTTTCTTAAGTCGAGCCCAAACACGTAAACGATGCCCTGAAGGATGAGGCCTGGGTCAATGCTATGCAGGAAGAGCTGCTACAGTTCAAGAAGCTTAGAGTGTGGACACTCGTTGACAGGCCCAAAGGAGTAAAAGTGATTGGCACCAAATGGGTGCTACGCTGCAAGAAGGATGACCAAGGTGTTGTTATCAGATACAAGGCATGGTTGGTTGTTCAAGGCTTCCGACAAGTCGAAGGAGTCGACTATAATGAAGTGTTTGCACCCGTGGCTAGAATGGAAGCGATCTGTATCTTCCTAGCCTATGCATCGTATATGAAGATCAAAGTCTATCAACTAGATGCAAAGAGTGCATTCCTTCATGGGGAAATCCGTGAAGAAGTCTACATCTGTCAACCCGAAGGATTCGAGGATCCTTATCATCGGGACAGGGTCTATAAGTTGGACAAGGCTTTGTATGGGCTACATCAGGCTCCTCGAGCTTGCTATGAAAAGCTCTCCATCGACCTGCTGAAACACGGGTTTCGCAGGGGTGTGATTGACTGCACGTTGTTTATGAAAGAGAGAGACGGAGATTTACTGATGGTACAAATTTATATGGATGACATTATCTTCTGTCCACGAAACGAAGTTCTATGTAAAGAATTCGAATCTATGATGAAGGCAGAATTTGAAATGAGTGCCATGGGAGAGATGAAGTTCTTCCTGGGTTTACAGGTGGATCAAACACCAACCGGTATTTTTCTACATCAGACTAAGTATGTCGGAGACATACTTAGTCGATTTGATATGGAAAATGTCACTGTTGCCTGTACCCCACTCGCCACAAATCATGATGTGGCACCTGATGAGAATGGGGATTTGGTGGATGCCTCTATGTATCGTGGGATGATCAGATCTCTTATGTATCTCACTGCCTCACGTGCAGATATCATGTACGCCACATGTTTGTTCTCAAGATATCAAGCCAAACCAAAAGTAAATCATCTGATAGGGGTGAAAGGATTTTTCATTATCTGAAGGGTACTCCAACACTGGGGTTGTGGTATCCTCACAATGATGACTTTGAGCTAACTGCGTATAGTGATTCAGACTACGGCGGCTGCAAGATGAACTTCAAGTCAACGTCAGCAGGATGTCAGTTCTTTGGAAGGCGTTTAGTCACCTGGCAATGCCAGAAGCAAACCTCGGTTGCCTTATCAACCTGTGAAGCTGAATACGTTACTGCTGCAAGTTGCTACTCTCAGATCATCTGGATCCAACAGCAAATGCGGAACTACGGTTTGCAATTTTCTAACACCCCTATATATGTTGATAACTCTTCTCCAATAGCTGTAACTAAAAATCATGTTCAACACCCTAAAACAAAACACATCGGATAAATTATCATTTCTTACGCGATTGCTATGAAAAACAATTAATTGATGTGGTTAAGATAAATATGGATTTTCAACGCTCCGACCTCTACACCAAACCGTTTGATAAACCCAGATTTTTCTATCTGTTAGAGGTCAACGGCGTGAAAAAGAAAAGTGACATCCTTTCAGAAGACACAGATGCTTAGTCCGGCATTTGTTTAGTTTTTCATTTTTATTTTATTTCTATTTATTTTTAATTTCCTTGTCTTATAAAAATCCAAAAACACAAAACGATGTTTCGTTTTAGAATTTTAGGGGGAGATTAGTTTACTTTTAGTATTTATTTACTTAAAAAAAGGGGGAAGGCAGATAAGCTAAAAAGGCAAAAACAACAAAGATAAGAATGTGATTCAACAAATTGGAAAGTGATAGTACACAGGCGTCGAGTTACTTGGAACACCAAAAAGATTTTCAATTTGTGCAATTTTATCTTAATTAAATCACAGAAAATTGTTAGTCAGAGAATTCTAAGTCTAACAAGTTGGGAAAATGATAGTATGCTTGTTTGTAACTGTAATTACACGGAGAAAGTTGATCTAGGGAGGTGCTAGTTCATTATACGATGTGTCGGTAGATTCAACATAATAGACTAGTAGACATCATTGGTGAACTCAGTTTAAACTAAGCTGTTCAACCGACTGTGGGTTCCCATCTTATCACTGGTTAACACAATCAGTTATTTCCAATAAGGGGTGACGAGCAAATAAACACCAACAAAAGTGTGTGGATGACCACAAAAAGAGCAAAGCACGAAAAAATGAAAATAAACGCAATCAAGATGATATGTTGTCGGTGCGTTATGTGTGAAAAATTTAAAGTTGCTCTAATAAGAAGATAGGTTGTGTGCCTCTCTGCTATGCGATGGCACTGACCTGAGGATAAGCATAACCTAGATATTCTAGAATTCATTGTTGTTTGCCGCCTCTCTGCTGTGTGATGGCACTGACCTGAGGCTTGGCTTCTCTTTGAAAGATCTATGAATAGTCTCTTCTTGTCAAAATACCCGTAGACCGGTCAAAATTCTCCTGAGGAATGTTGATTACCATATAAGCTTGGGATCCACAAATGTTGGTTGAAATAACATAACCTAATACATCACCAATATGTGTCAAAAGTCTGTGTATGGATTTAAGTGGACAAGTATACTGACAATCGTCGTGGCTGCACTGTCGGATGTTCAAAATCAATGTGTGTTACATATCAGATCAAGCATGATTTCCAGTTAGATCTTAGAAGTCTCAGATGAATGAGAAACTGTGATATGTAAATATGTTAGTTTCCATTTCAATATATATAAAAAGTTCCAAGTAATTGAGTTTATGCCTGTCTGATTCCATATGAATCTGTCTTAGAAACGATGTTAATGCTAATAGGCTACTCTACCCTACCCTAAAAAATAACAAAAACATGTTTATTTTGTAACTTAGTTTAGTCTTTTAAGTTATTTGTAAAGTGTGTCAGTGTCGGACTTCACTATGTTATTCATCTCTGTGAAGAGGTCACACAATGAACTTAACGTTAATCTTAAATAAATTGTTTCTGAAAAGGTAAAATGGATCATGACTGAGATGATCAGGTGGATAAATGGATCATGTCTGAGATGATCAGGTGGATAAATAGATCATGTCTGAGATGATCAGGTGGACAAATGGATCATGTCTGAGATGATCAGGTGGATAAATGGATCATGTCTGAGATGATCAGGTGGTTAAATTGGTCATGTCTGAGATGATCAAAGCTCAAAATATTTTATCTACTGTTACAAGGGGCTAAGTGTCAAAGGGTAAAAATAAGACAATTTCAGAAGTATGACCCATCCGCACGACTGGGCCATGAATATGTACCAGTCGTACGATTGGACCATACGAATAAAACCATTCGCACGACTAGACCATGAGTATGGATCACTCGTACGAATGGACCATACGAATGAGCCCAATCGCACGATTGAAGGTGACCGACTGTGACAGTCGCAAGAATGAACCTCAATCGTACGATTGGAGATGACCGAATGGGCGAGTCGTACAACTGAAGCCCAGTCGCACGAATCAATCATGCGACTAGGTTCAGTCACACGACTGAAGGTTGCCCTAGTATAAATGGAAGGGGAGTCGGTCTCAGTCGCTTCATTCTCCCAAATCGCATATTAGACGCATGATACACACACATACTGCCGAAATTTCGTTTGATCTTCTTTTTGACATACTGTGACATTTGTTTTGAATCTATAGGTACCGCGCGACATTTGTTGGCTGATTAATCGATTACTACAACGTCAAAATGAGCGAAAAAATGACCTAATTAAAGCCGAACCAAATATGACAAATAAACCATGAAAACTAAGTCTTTGATCAAATGAAAGTTATTAAAGTTTTAGTCGGACTTCTGCGAACTTAATGAGCCAATCCTCAACGTTTAACATCAAGTATTGCTCAAAAATTGAATTTGAATGAACAACCTGTCGGACATGCGATTGGACACACTGATGAACTTCAGTCGCACGACTGAGCGAGGCGTATGCCTCAGTCGTACGGCTGAGATAGACGAATGGTTCAATCGCACGACTGAACCATGCGTCTGAGCTCAATCGCATGACTGAGGTAAACGCATTGTGAGAACATCCGACTAAGTCCAGTCGCATGACTCAGTCGTACGTATGAGCTCAATCGCACGACTAGATCTCAGTCGCATTGTTCAGTCTCACGACTAGATCTCAGTCGCTCAGCTCAGTTGCACGACTGAACAAAATTTTCAAGTTCATGAAACAAGTCTGGTATTCTTTGACACGTACTAATATTTATTTACTTTGTGTCCCAGATGGCTAGTCGGTGGCCGATGAGCACTAAGCACAACATATGTGCTCATCTCGATCTCTCTTCCCACAACACTGCGGATTTTGCTAGCATCAACACATTCTTACGAAGCTCGAGGATTTTCCGAGCGATATCTACACCATGCACACCTTACAGATCCATACAGTAGGCGTTTTGGGAAGGCGCTACTGTAGATAGGTCTACTAAGCCCCATACTATCAGGAGTTCTATATTCGGGGAGGCCATCCAGATTACTGAGGAGGATATCAGGACAGTGCTGGAGTTAGGGGATGATTCTGATTGCCCCACCTGATTACATCCCCTCACTGTTCGAGGCTGCTTTATGAGGGCTAAGTATTCTGGGGACATTAACGCAAGTATGCTCAACAAGAGCAACTTGTGCCCCCGGTTCAAATATCTAGCACATGTACTTCTGAGATGCATCGCATCCAGGAAGGGTGGATTTGATGAGCTCTCAGACCAGATGCAGAACGCGTACGCTGCATTGGTGCTGAATCATCCATTCAGCTTCTCTAGGATGATCTTCACCTATCTGGTGGAGAACATTGAGGCGAAGGAGAAGGAAAGCTTCTGTATGTATCCACGGTTTATACAGATAATCATAGATTAGAAGCTCCCCTTGCTGCCGAAGGAGAAAGAGGATGCTATGGTCCTGGAGGTCATGGACGACACTACTCTGGGGTCGATGAGGGTGTACCGGGGGAAGCAGGTGAAGCCCCCGGTGAGGAGATATTTTGGGCATCTGGCCTGTGAAGACTATGTGGCGCCAACGAAGAGGAAGTGGCGCCATGACGAGAGTGACTCAGATACAGAGCCGATAATGGTTCCTAATGACGACTCAGATGATGGTGATAGTGGTGATGGTGGAGATACAGGTCCGTCGCATACTCAGACCACTACCGCTGATGTTACATCTCTAACATCTCCACATGGTGAGCTAGAGACAGCTGTTTTCCATCAGGAATTCCATCCTGATAAGAAGGAAGAGTCTGATGATGAGCCACTGACGAGGACGGTGGTCAGCCGGGTGGTTGCCACCGAAAGGGGGATAAGGACGGTTGGTGGACGTTTGGGCGGGTCTGGGGAGACTACTTCAGATCCATCATACATCCCAGACCAGACCAGTAGGCAAGGGGAAGCCTCCGGGTCCAGGGGGACTCAGAGGAAGAGGATGGCTCAGCCACATGGGCTGAAGCCAAAGAGATAGAGGATCACGCTGATTACTACCTCCACCACCACTTACACCACTACACCACCTACCACCACTACACCACCTACCACCACTACACCACCTACCACCACTACACCACCTACCACAGCCACCCTCATACCACTCCACCAATTCATACTCCACCACCCATATTCACCTCAGCCATCGCTACCACCGCCAGCCACTAAGCTAGCCCTTCCACATTCCCCACCGGATCATCCCTCCCTCCTATTGGAGTGGAGGAACAGCTTGCAGCCCTCAACAGGAGGTGCTGAAGCTGTTAGCAGCTGATGAGGAGAAATCTGCTCAGCTACGTCAGCTGGAGGAGCTAAATGCTTCTCAAGCTCAGCAGATTTCTCCGCAGGCTGAGCAGATCGCCCAACTCCACGAGCACAAAGAGGAATCAGTGAAGAGATTGGAGGAGTTGGAGGCTGCTAACAAGAAGATCATGCTCAAGCTTAAAGGATCACAAGATGAGCCTCTGAAGATCGAGGAAGGAGATGACGATGGTGATGATGATGAGGATGATGATGAAGAGGATGACAGTGATGATGATGATGATGAGGAGGGTGATGGTGAGGCAAGAGGTAAAGAGGATGACGATGATGACGATGAAGGAGATGCAACTGCATCTGCCTCTGCTCCTGGTCAAGAGCAAAGGACAAAGAAGAAACAAGACCAAGGAGCCTCATCGTCTGCCCTTCCTACCTCACCATCAGCTGAAGAAGCAGAGAGGATTCAAGACAAAAGTAAAGATTAGATGTTTTACTTTGTTCAGCTTTTGTACTTGAAATCATCTTTTGATGTTCTGAAATTAATGTATATATTTATTATTCAGTGTATGATTATCTTGATTACATACTAACTATTGTTGTGTTACATGTTTAAATCAAGCAGATCCAGCATTTCAATAAGATGAGTACGATGTTGCTCCCTTAAAGCAGATCAAGTCTCAACTGACTATGATACTTGATCTGCAAGGGATCGTCAGGAGGTCCGTGAGTTATACTCCTTAAGAAGGAGAAATAATTCATGACCTCACTGATGAGCAACTTGCTAAACTGTTCCAGCTGAATCTAGACGAGATAGTGAAGGATGCTCCTACCTTCGATGTGGATAGTGACGAGGAGCTGAACGATATAGATGAGATTGAGATAGAGGACGTCACGGCTCAGCATTACCCAGAATATGCTGACCAAGAGGGAAATGTGTTTCCCGATCTGGGTAATACTCTCGGCAACGATACTTTGGAGAAGCTGAGTCAGAAAGAAAAGGAAGCAGAAGCATCTACAAGCCAAGCCCCATCCTCGGACGCCAACATAGATATCAGAAAGGGGAATAGGCGGCTTGTTTCTCAGAGATTAGAGGCCAGCGCGCTGCAGCTAAGCAAAGTACCTACACCAATATCTACAAAGTAAAGAAGCATCAGAAGGTGTCAGGGAAGATTATATCATGGGCTTATTTTGAGGTTCTCAACGTGTACGCAGTAAAGAGGGAGAGGGGAATCGAGTACTTTAGATTCCCACACGATCTAAAGACTCTCCCTGGTTTTGAGCTCAACCAGTTGGCACGACTGAAGCTGCTATATGCTGACACGAAGAAAATGTCAGGCTGGTTTGAGGCTGCGCTAAAACGTGAGTATCTTACCAGATGGGTGAACTTCAAACCTCAACAGGCTACGAGGTACATCAGAAAATCAGAGGTAAACCCTATTACTGGAAGACCAAAGATTGTCCTGAAATGGCACCCTCCGCATACTATGTCTCGTATTCCATTGAGGGAGATGCCATAAGATTTTGCACCCCATTTCAAATGGTGGTATTATGACTGACGCACTGGAGAGGCCGTCAAAGTTTTATATATGGAAGGGACGGTAGAGACAATAAGGGTATTTGACCCTATGTGGCTAACAAACTTGTCCGCTTCTGATGTTTACATATTGTACAAATGGCCATTATTTTTTGATACGCAGGATATAGTGCAAGCACTTCAGTTCCAACATGTCATACTCTTATGCCTTGCACTTAATATCCATGCTGGAGTCTCTAAAGAAGAACGAGCTAAGAGATTTGAAGAGTTTAAAAAGGAAGTCAAAGATTAGATAGAACTAGGTCCAAGGGGGAGTTTGTTGGTACACATGTCCGTTGTTCTAGTTCTAGTGAGCTCAAATGTAATTGACTTTCATTTTGTAACACTTATGTAATGTTTGATATATGAAATGAAAAACTCTTCTTTGAATGTTTATTGGTTGTTGAATGTTTTATCTATTAATTTTATTTATTGTTACACACTTATATGAACATGTTATATAGGTTTACAGTTGTTAGACGTAGTTCTGTATCATTAAAGGTTTAGGAATATGTTTAACTAAGTCTTATGATTCAGTCGCACGACTGGACCATGCGAATGGGCCAATCGCACGACTGAACCAGGTGATTGAGTCAATCGCACGATTGAGTCATAAGACTGACTCAGTCATACGAATGAATCAATCGTACGACTCAGTCGCACGACTGAGCCATATGCATGGCTCAGTCGTACGAATGAGAGCTGTAACCTATAAATACCACTTAATTTGTGAAAAAAACACTTTGAGAATTATCAACCTTAGCCGTTCCTGTTCGTCCAGAGAGTCCCTTCCAACTTCATAGAACGTTTCTGATCGATTCTAATCAATTCTTAACGTATTATCATCGTTAGTTTTGATCAGATTAACATTCTCCCTGATTGGTTCGCCAATCAAATAGCATTCCGCACTATTTGATCTGGTTTCACGTTGAATCAGTTAGTACTCCGTCCGTACACGGGCCTAACAATAAATGTACCACATAAAACTTGTACATGCTGATCTAACCTAGTGCAAAGTTATAATTCGTTATTTTATGTTATAATCTGATGTTTACAGTCAAAGAGATCTCATGTGGTTAGTACATATTTGGATAGTGTAACCTAATGTAGCATGATGTAATATCATGTAAAATTTAGAGTAGGGCCATTTTTTTGCGTAATAAGTAGTGTAACTTTGACGTAGATGGAAGTAGACCGGGGTTGGGGAACATCCCACAAAAAGATGTTGGGAGAAAAGAAGAAGCTTCATTGGGAATAGAAGGAAAGATTGATGAATCAGAAAAGGTTAATAAAGATGATGGTCCAAAAATCATCAGAGGTATGTAAAATTATGGTTTTGTTACTACATTGGTTAAAATTTTGGTTTCTTTCTTTTTTACTTCGAATTTAATCATTTGCATTTAGTCTAAACTTAATTTTCTCCAGGTTATACTAAACGTGATATAATAAGTAATCCATACAAGTTAGGGAAAAAGGTGGATACAAATACATTAGACGTGGAAAAACCAGCGGATAAAAGTTGGCGTCATAACTTTGCTACTATATTTGGGTGATTAATCAGTAACTTTTAACATTAAAAAAATCTATAAAAACTATGTTTCATCGCAAGTTTAAAAGATATAGCAAGTGAGCAGGAGAATACGGCTATGATATAAAAAAATTTGCTACAAAAGTTCACAAAGGAGTTGGATGAAAAAGAATAAAAGGTTAGCAACTTTGTCCATCGTTTTACACATTTCGGTACATATATACAAAAAATATTAAAAATAATTGATATTCCAAATGTTGGTGTTCTTCTAGTGCCACATAATACATCATGCAACTTGGGTGGACCATCTTTCAGTTTGGGGTTGACGCAGGAGGTTGGGAAGTCGACAATAGGTAGAGGTAATGTATAGAGATACGTTCCCTTTGAAATGAAATGTATTGTTACATCGCACTGCAGTGTACTGTGTTGTAAGAGTTAAAAAAATCATCTATGCTAACGTTTCCTTATGTATATGGGCGTGTGTTTTATAGTACATCCCGGATCCAACTTTTTAGCCCCATCATTTGTAACACCCCGAAAAGTCAAAACGAGTCATTAAGGATAATGGGCTTAATTAATGGATATTTAATAAAAGAAGGAAAAGGTTTTTGGGCTAAATTGGGTTTATGGGCAAGAGCCTAGTGATTAAGGCCCATAATCAGCCCTTAACCCACCCACAGCAGCCTCCATCTCCTTCATTTCAACCCTAGCTCCCAAGATTCGTAGAGAGAGAAAGTAGAGAGAGAAAGTAAAGGAAACTCAAGATTTGAAGCTTCTAAGGTCAAGGGATTGAAGATCTGGGTGTTGGGGCATCAAAGCTCAAGAAAGGAGTAACAAATCAAGGTAAGAATCGACCTCTAAACCCTTTTGTAGATCAAACCCGGATTTTAGGGTTTTGGGTTTTGAAAAGTTTCAAAGAAACCCATAAAGGTCAAATTTTTACGTATGAAAACGTGTAAAAAGGTTAGATATGGTTTCATGGATGGTAAACCAAGGATTTGGACGTAAAAAGTTAAGATTTTGGGTTAAAAATGGGTTGGTTCGTCATTTTTATTCAACCAGCGAAACTGTGCCCCGATCCAGCGAAACTGTGCACTCATCCAGCGAAACTATGAGAAGTTCCAGCGAAACTGCAGTTTCGCTGGGGCGAAACTATTGACCTGTAGATACTGCAAAACTAGGAAATTCTAACGAAAGTTGGGCGCACCTGACAGCGAAACTGTCGTGCGAAACTGCTGGACGAAAACTGGCAGCGAAACTGCCAGCGAAACTGGGCAGCGAAACTGCATAAAATGACCTTTTTGAGTGTGAACTTATTTGCAGGTTGTGTAGTGTGATCCTAGCCTAGAGTGCTTAGTCTAGAAGATACTCACATTATCCAGGTGAGTTCTAGATCCCCTTATTTAAACGTTTTTCTATGTTTTTGGGGCTATTATGCATAGTAAACATAAGGTTTTCATGGTAAGGATTTCAAGCGGGTTTAACAAGAAAAATAAATTTTTCTATAACAAAATATGCTATATAAAGACCTTAAAATAAAATTTTTGCGCGTTGACCTGGCAGCCCGGCCCCAGCCAGGGGCGTTGCCCCTTGGACCCCACTAGGGGCTGCTGCCCCTAGGACCCCGCTGTCAGGGGCTGCCGCCCCCGAACCCCCGCTGTCCCGCGGAGGGTTGGTTACGTGTTATGTTGACTAGTACTTGGTATGTTGTGTACTTAATAAGTTACGTATTATATATTAAGTGGAAGATAATATTAATAAAAAGTGGAACTTAACGAATGTTACCCCGGGCCCGTTTGATGATGAAAAGTCTTGCAAGAACTATGATATACTTCACTTAGGTGAGTCTGATGTATGATGATGGATCCGTATTCATGAGCGGGCTATGTGCCTTGCAGTGTGGATCAACTGTCGGGGGTTAGCTACCATGAAGATGTGTACCGACGAGGATTGACATTCGTTGTCGATCAACATGGAGCTCTTGCTTTGTGCAATCTCGCTTATGATGAAGTGAATAATAATGAAAGAATGAAAGATAATGAACATGCTTAATATGATGCAAGTAATGTTATGTAGTATGATGTATCTGTGGTTATATTTTCTTATAGTGGACAGGTAAGCGCTGATGCTGAGGATGGCACCACGAAGCTACTTGGGGAGCTATGGATGGCATTCCTTTTTATGAGATATTTATTGTAATTTAAGAACAAGTAATATGTTTCATTTACAATTAAAGGACAAATGTATGAGTACGACATAGTTTTTAAGTTTTAAATGAATGTCTAATTATTTCCGCTGCAATGTTTTGTTATTAAACTGATTTTATGCTATGATTAACCAACTGTAAGGCTTCCCGGGAATGGGACCTTACATCATTCAGCCTCGGCTTTACACAAGATGATAACATTGCTACAACAGAGACAGGTAAAAATACAAAAAATAATTTTTTAGCAAATTAAAGTATTTCGATGTAGCCACTTGATTTAAATATTCTACTTATCTTGATCAGTTTGGTTTAGATTTTGATGATTATTATTTGTTGTAGATGTTAGATTTACAACTTCCTAATAATATGAAAAGAAAATGTTATTCTAATTTTCATAACTTATGTTTCATATATGATAAAATAACTTATTTCTTCAGTTGTAGCAGCAGAGGCACAAAACTTGGGTGCCCCATCTTTCAGCTTGGGTTTAACACAAAATCATAACATTGAGCCGACTCAATTAGGTAAAATACAAATATGAAGATGCACCCCCAAAAAATAGGAAAAATGAATTACATGATGTTACATACCCGTAAAAAAAGTATGTGTCCTTTTCATAAATTCAAATTGATCAGTGGGGAAATTAAAATAAGTTTTGTTAATTTGGTTAGGATAATTAATATATGAAGTATTAATAATGTGGGGAAGTTTATATTGCACATTCTTATTTACAAATAAAGAAAATGTGTTGCATTATTTATTATATGTTCAGTTGAAAAAAAGTTTAAAAATTTATTTGTTGTATTGTAATGGATAAGGACTGCAGCGTGGGTGGACGGTCTAACAACTTGGGATGACGCAGGATGATGAAATAGGTGAATAAGTATTATGTATTACACTTAAAAAGAATTACAGCACGCTACTTTGTAAAAGGGGTGAAAGGGGGGATGAAAGATACATACATAAGTTAAATTAAATACGTAATGAACCCCCTAAGTAAAATGAATTAAAATACGTGGTAAGAAGTTGGTAGTGTACTGAAGATTTCCTTGCCCTTCTTGAACATAATCTTCTCTCTGTTGTTGTTGATAAAGCTACGAACATGGAATCTGTTGGAGCGGGGAAACGAGGTCTTTAAATAATATACATTTCACTGCTATATATTACATGGCACTGCATTATTGGAAAACGTGTTCTTGTATTTACTATTTTTAAAATAATTTGTTTTTATGATTAGTTGATGGGATTAGCAAAATGAAAAAAACCAGAAGTAGAACAGTTGACAAGGATTGATGGAGCGAGCTATAGCTTACGATTAACACAGGAAGAGGCGGATGCAAATCCTGTTGGAGGTAATCACTGATAAGCACATTTATGCCAAATATTAGTAGGATTTCTTTTGATTTAGAATAATGAATAAGGAATAAATTAGTACATAGTTTTGGTTATTGTTAAGTGTTGTTGTAATATGCAGAGAAACAGGTAGAAGACAATAATGATGGAAGGAGAAATACATGAAGGAAAAGAATGGTCTACTCGAAAGTAAAATCCTCGTACAGGATTAGGGTGACGACACCCATTGTTCAACAAGGAAGAAGACGCAATATGGGAATTAATCTTCAAGGCAGAACCAAGGTAAAAAGTTCCCATTTTATTACGCTTCTTGGTATTACTAATAAAAGTTGATTGCTACATTAATGCAGCAAACAAATTTTTGACACTGAAATGGGGGTTAGGACAGAGATATTTATTTTAAGAACACTAGAGGCTTGTAGAGAGGTGTATGGAAACATCTTAGACTGCTGGGCTGCGGTGTTAAATAATGAAGAAAAACTGAGAAGCAAGGATTCACCGCGCAGGCTGTTTGTCTGCCATCAACCATTTGTAAGTACACCTATTTAATGTGTATCATGTATCGAATTTACTTCGTGACTTTCATAAAAGCAATACTGTTATTATTTTTGTTTACAGTTACAGTGTTTGTTCGTGAACGAGGAAAAATGTCTTAGGACTTTTACCAATAACATCTTCGAAGGGTTGGGCAGGAATGAAAGCCAAAGAGATCTAAAAGGGTTTGATCTTGTATTCTTTCCAATATTGGAAAAGAAACATTTCTACCTAGTGGTCTTTGATATAAAGAACTCGTCAACTTTTGTCATTGAAAATATGGACCCTACAGAGAGCATTGTCCAACTTGGGGACCACGATGAGTATCAAAAAAAAGACACACCTTACAAAGTGGTAAGATCACATATAAAAAATTATTTTTCATTGTTAACGACAGTATCAAGTAATAAAAGTTATATTAAGTATTTTAATGTGTATTCTTTAAAAATAAGATATGTCATAGGAAAATGTTAAATTGTATGCAGAAACATATCTTTAGACAATACCTGCTGAAAATGGGCAACTGCAAAGCCGGGAGAATTGAAACAGCGAGCATCAACAAACTAGAGTTACCATGGGCAACTAAGAAAAACTACACATATTGTGGAATCTTTACAATGAGACATATGGAGATGTTCATGGGCAAAACAGGGGCAAAGTTTGACTGCGGGTTCAAGAATAACGAAAGAGCATTGAAGTCACAAATTAAAATTCTAAGGAAGAAATATGCAGCGAGAGTAGTGCTATCGGATATAAACGTTCACAAGGAAAAGGTGCTGGCCGAGGCTTACAATGTCAAAAGTAAATTGTGGTGTTGGAAAGATGTTATCATGGACAATGAAAAAATGGTATGTATTTGTTCGTTTATTTAATCTAATGTTAAACCTGACTTGTAGTGTGTTATAAAAACATTTTGGGACGAATTGGCATTCAAATGTTTGACATGTCTTAAACTGGATAAATGTCTGGAATGTGTTTGATGTATTAGACAAAAAAATGTTTCTGTGTATTTTATGTGAAACTGGCAGTATGTAACAATTCGTAATATGATGTAAATTGATTTAAACAGTGACTCAAAACTGACATTATGTAAGCTGATGTAAGAATGTAATTTGATGTAGTAATATATGAAGTAAGTTGATGTAACACTTACACATAGGTTGTGGTATGAATATAAGTTGTTGTAAACAGTCACTTTCATAATGTATGTTTATCGGTATACAATAGGACATATATATATGGTACACTTAATGAACATAGGTTGTGGAATGAATATAAGGAATGTTACATGCAGTTACATATGTAAAATAACCGAAACAGATAAATGGAATACATGAAACTTTTGCAAGGTCACATTACGTGTGGGTAACTTAAAAATTAGTTATTTAATATTAAAATGTCAGGTGTACAGTTGACGAGACTGACATGATGTAATTGAATGTATGAATATAAGTTGTACTATAAATATAAGATTATGTAGTGGATCATGTAACCTGAAAAAACTGAAATAAATGTAATACCATGTACGAATATAAGTTTAGCTATGAATATAAGATGTAAGTTGATGTAAGAGCTACTGACAAGTGGTTGTATGAATAAAAAGTTAGTCTATACTGTGACTTGCATAATGTACGTTAATGTATAGTAGATGACAGTATATATATGGTATACTTAAACGACATCCTAGAAAACTAAAAAAAAGGCTTGTTACATAAAATTACTTGTGTAAAAAAACAACAAATATTAATGGAACACATGAAACTTTTAAAAAAAGGTCACATTAACTAGTGTTAACTTAAATTTGGTTATTTCATCTTATTATGTGATGTGTACTTTGTAATCTGATATAGCAATATGTATAACGATGTAAAAAAAATTGAGACAATGTTACATTATCTTACATTGGGAATGATTGGACAAGTAGATATAAAGAAAAAAAGATTGACTGTATCGACAAAAAACTTTTACTACATTCACATTGTTTTACGAGACAAAAAAACATAACCACATAACATAAAATGAAGATGGTTCTTACAAAGTTGGGATAATCATTGATGTTTCATAATACCATGTGTATGCGTTACCCCACACAGGATTAAAGGGTAACCAAAAAACATATGGAGAAGAAACATAATGATCTAACATAACAAACAACCGCACTAAAACGTTACCCAAAAGATAACAGTGGTGATGAAATACGATAACACCTTCAGGTAACCTAAAAATAAAAAAAGCAAATGAAGCTGTAACATGTCCGTTACCCACAAACATAGTGGTAACCAAAAAATACACATGATGGTCTCCAACCTAGAGGGTAGGGTCGGCAGCTCCAGGCTTAACCTTTTTGTGGCAGTTCCTAGAATCATAGTGCGTATACTCGTTACATATTTGCACAATCTTGGCTTTTTCAGACTCTTCTCGATACCCTTCTCCCCAGGACCAATTAAACGTCGATTGGTGCCACATCCCTTGTTTCTAATGCCTTTAGGGGCGGTTAAATTAACTGCAGCTACATCTTCAACACCAACAATCATCTTGATAACTTCTGTCCTACTATTAGAGTTATTTTCTGTTGGTTTATTTGCTTGAATTCTATCCTTGATTTCCTTTAACTTTGTCGCGAAACCTGATAAGCCATCAATGTTGTCCCTTAATTTATTAACACAATCATTCACACACTGCAAAACATCATTCCTTAAAACAGCTTGTTCGCTCGTGTCAGCTGTGAGCCTGTTCTGTAAACTAAAAACCTGAGTAGGGAGACTTTCACGAAACCAACATAGAGAGATATAAGCATCTGGAATTTCAGTGACTTTGCTTAAACACAGAACGCAGAAAATGTGTCTGCAAAGATAACCAATGCGAGTAAAACCCATACATGAACACTCGTAAGACTTGGTGTCCAGATGATGATAAACCTAAAAATTAAATCACAAATTAGTTAGGCAAAAGTACATATAAAATAACTTACAGGACAAAATACATACTAATGTAAGAAAGTGTTTGAATGTAATTCCTTACATAAAACTCATTGATAAAATTTGTTCGCTTGTCCATGTGAGAGATTGTGAAAACCTTCGTATTATCCTGAACATCAACATTAGTTATGAAACAAGACATTAAACCCTTATATATTTCTTTTTGAACCTCCTTGAATAGAGTTTGAGTATAGAAACGTTCTGCATGTTTCTCGATCGGTAAACCGCTAAGCTGTTGTAGGCGGGTGGTATTGCTTACATAGTCAACACTTCTCTGGTTGTATCGTTGGTTATCTAGAGCAGTGTCATACGCCATGAGAAATTGAACAAGGGTGTGCGCATGACTGGAATTAACCTTGAAAGAAGCATTCGAACTCTCGCATCTAGAGGTGGTCTTCATGAGACAACACGTAGGGATCTATCTAAAATACGCAGGCACCCACATATGTCTAATAGCAAACATGTCATTCAACCACACATTGTCAGCTAAATTAAAAGAATTGATTAGATTACGCCAACGGTCCTCAAATGTGGCAGGTGTGATGTAAACATTCCATACCAACTTATGAATTGCCGACCGAATATTTGAGTTCTCATAAATATCGGAGCAAATCTGCGAAAAAAACAAAAAAAAAATTTAACTTGAAGGAATGATCTGTAGCAAATTTACACACAATTATATATAAAAAAAGAAAATGTTTTCTTTTTTAAAAACATAAAAAAGTACGTCTTACATCATAAAAAAAAGGAAAAACAAGTACGTCTTACATCATTAAAAAAAAGGAAAACACAAATCAACAGAAAAGACAACAAACTTGTAACACCCGGAAGTCTGACTTTTTGGTAGGCTATGCGACTGAGCCTCAGTCGCCTGTGATTTATGCGACTGGAGGTCAACCGCATGGCTATTCGGCCGATTGAAGCTCAACCGCACGATTTGAGTTCAACCGCCCGAATGGAGTATGAGCCGCATGGAACATGTGCGATTGGGGTCCAATCGCATAGTGTTCATGCGACTGAAGGTCCAGTCGCCCCTGGACCAGATGCGACTGAGAAGTGGGTATAAAAAGGGAGCAGCTCCACTCTCCTCCCATTTTCAGTCGGGAAGAGAGCAGAAAGAGACCGAGAAGAGAAAGAAAGAGGGGAAAGTGCTGCCCGATTGTCGAGAAGCAAGCTAATTCGAAGCTCATCAACTTCTACCTGACAATGTGAGTTCTAGGACCCCTCATTTACATATTTTCTAACGATTTTGGGGCTGGAAACGCATTATAATCCTATTTTTGAAATAGTGTATGTTTGACCCATTTGGGGTAATTCTTGAGTAATGAGTTTATGGTATGAATTAGGACTAGTATATGCTTGTATGAGGTCCTAGTAGGAATCCCTAAGGCTAGGGAGGGTCGAAACGGCTAAAAATAGGTTTATGATGACTGTGGGGACGGGGGTTCGCGACTGCTGTTCATGAAGAACTCCAGTCGCTGCCCAGTTAGGGTTATGCGACTGAAGGGCCATTCGGCCGAATGAGTGTTAGTTGATGCCCAATCGCCCGACTGAGGTTCAGACGCTCGATTGAGCCTCAATCGCACGATAGGTGATGCGACTGAGAGTTTCGGTCGCATGAGTTCAATCGCAGAGTAGTTGAGTCGTACGGTTAAGAGTTAGTCGCATACAGCCCAGTCGCATAGTGTCTAGTCGTACGGAAGGAAGTTCAATCGCACGTTTGAGTACCCATTCGCATGATAGCCCAATCGCATGGCCCAGTCGCATGGAGGACATGCGACTGGTATAAGTTCAGTCGCCCGAACAGGGTTGATGTGAGTGAATGTAGAAGTGTATGTATGATGTATGTATGTTAGTATGATGTTGCCATTATAGATGGTGAATACTGATGATATGTAAGTATTTATGTTCCTTATGTGTACGTGTCTTATCTTTAATAACTTTACGTGAATGAATGAACGAAAGAAATGAATGTATTAAGAACGTAAAGTGAAAGATAATGAAAGAAGGAACATGATGAATGAATGCATGCATTAATGAAAAAAAGTAAGAAAGGCTTGCAAGCAAATGAAAGGAGGTGCACACCCCTGGCAGGTGTTAGCTCAACGGTGTGCGGGTTAGCTACCCCGAAGGATGCACATCGGGGTCAGTCTTTGTGATTGACCAGAAGTATGTATGGGATCCTTGCCGCTTACCCTAGGTGACTGGATCAGCATTAGTGCACAACGTTCGTGATTGATCATCACAGGTCCAGCACCCGCATTTGTGCACAACGTTCGGGGTATAGCATATGGCATTGATCCAGAAGTAAAGTGACAAGATGAGTGGTGCATGTACCTACCCCAGGTGACTGGATCAGCTTTGTGCACAACGTTCGTGGCTAACCACCACAGGTCCAGCACCAGTAGTATGTATGATGAAAGGGGGTTTGTACATGTCACCGAATGTAATGAACGTTCGAACGAAAGTAATGAAAGTATGAATGAATGTAATGAATGTTCGAACGTAAGTAATGAATGAAAGAATGAAAGTAAAGTACGTACGAAAGTACGCGAAGTATGTATGTATGAAAGTAAAAGAGAATGATGAAGTGTACACGAATGAAAGTAAGTAATGAATGATGAGATAATAATAATATTATCTACGTGTACGTATGATGTGTGAACACATGTATGAAAGAGCAGTTAATGAGAATGAAAGTATGTTTTATTATAAAACTAGAACTCACTCAGCAACGCTGACTTTTATGTGTTTTCCAGTTCGCAGGTAGTGTTGCTGAGGATGGCGCGAGGCGACTACTCAGCTCTTTTGGGATGGAATTCTCCAGTTGATAATGCTGCAACGTCATGGGTTGCGGGTCCATAATATTCGCAACACATCACGTTGCATGTCATTATGAGATTTCTTGAGGATCTGAATAAACCAGATTACTCAAGAAATCTCCTTTAGATTTTGATAAGTTCGCCACGCATTGGATGCGTGTGCATAGTACATGCAACAAAATATGTTGCATGAGAGTGTCAAGAGTATTCCGTCAGGGTTCCGATGTACGGAATTACCTACGGAATATTCTTAAGTAATAAAAATATAATTTTTATGTTTTTGAACTTAATATCTCCTCTAGAGGTCGCTGTATGATCCTATGAGGAGAGGCAAAGTAGAGAAAGCTGCATTTTGTAATCGAGTCAATGATGTAATGACTTTTATGAATGAATGAGAATGTATATATTTTATCATTTCCGCTGCGTTGATTTATGATTATATACATTATGTACGTTATATGTGCGATGAAGAACCAACAGTAAGGTGCCCGGTGAGCGGGGCCTTACAAGTTGGTATCAGAGCAAAAGTTTAAGTAAAATGGGTAAATTTTCAAAATAAACCTAAACTTAAACTGAGAATGGGACAGGGAGAATGAGAATGCCATCTGAGTAGTCGCGTGCCATCAGGTATTTTCTTAAAGATTAACTGGTTATTATGTGCGCATGTGATGTGAATTATGTGTACTGTTAGACTGAGATACTAATGTAGTCAGGATAGGTGATGCTTGGGGTACGAAGAGTAGAGTAAGTGGCTAATCACAACTGGCCACTGTAATTAGGGACTTACTATACTTGACATAAACTGAGCTATTTCCTTGAATGACCGTGTTGGTGTTTTAATCTTTCAGTGTGATAGAAGATGGTCGGTGATAGATCATCTGATGCTTCCCGTGATGGTGAACGTGGTGATGAGCCGCGTATCACGCGAGGAAGACTTAGGAAAGAGAAAGTAGTTCGTGAGGAGAACGAGATCCCTCACCAGGAAGAGACGGACGAAAGCGCCAAGTTGAGAGCCTCGGTAAAAGAGGCAGTGATTGAGGAAGTGCACCAGGTTATGCAGACGATCTTACCGAGTGTAATGACCGAAGCGATAAAGGCAGTACGAGAGGAGGATAGACGAGGGAGGAGACGGTCCTCCGGTAGACAGCAACAGACAGAGGCAGAAACGGTATTGTCTGATGACGAAGAGGAATAGGAGGAAGAACAGGTTAGGGGGACAGCCCGGGGTTGTGATTACGGGAAATTTATGAGGTGCAAGCCTCCGACTTTCGACGGTTCGGGTACGGCTGCTGATGCTCACCAATTGGTGAGAGAGATGGAGGCGGTCCTTGATATCAGTGACTGCCAGGAGGATAAGAAGGTAAAGTTTGCTACCCACTCGTTTACGGGGATGGCATTGTGCTGGTGGGACAATATTGTCCAGGCCGAGGGTAGCAGGGCCATTGGGAAATTGAAGTGGTCTGAGTTGAAGAGAATGGTGATCGAGGAGTTTAGTCCTCGTCGAGAGATGGACAGAGTTGAGAGAGAGTTCCTGCAGTTAGAGGCGGGAACGATGACCCACCAACAATACACGACCAAGTTCAACGACATGGCACGGTTAGTGCCAGAGCAAGTGACGCCGGTGTCTCGCAAGATTAACCGGTATATTCAGGGGTTGCCAGCCGAAATTCGTTGGCATTTGATTTCCGCCCGACCAAGTACTTTCAGGTCGGCGGTGGATTTAGCTGGGAGGTTGTACGATGAACGAGCCGCGTTGGTGAAATCTGAGGGCAGTAAGAAGGGAAGTGATGAGAGGAAGTGGCAGGGAAAGAGGTTTGGTCGAGGTGATACTTCGACAAGTAGTAAGAAGGCACGGGTTGATGATCGTCGTGTGGTCGTGACAAGTGCAGGGTCGAGAAAGTGCGGGAAGTGTGGGCGAGAGCACGGTGGTGAGTGCAGATGGGGGCTGAATGTATGTTTCAAGTGTGGAAAGCCCGGTCATATGGCCAAAGAGTGTAAAGGAATGAGATGCTTTAACTGTGGGGAAGGTGGTCATATGAATAAAGACTGCAAGAAGCCGAGATCTGAGGGTTCCGGTGTGAAGAAGACAGGGGGTGAAGGGTCGAAAGCGAGCGCCAGGCATTTACGATGACGCAGGAAGAGGCGAGGACGGACCCCGATGTAGTGTCCGGTACGTTCCTGGTGAACCAAACTTTAGCCTCTGTGTTATTTGATTCGGGTGCCAGTAGGAGTTTTATTTCTGCTGCTTTTTGTGCCAAATTGCCCGTTAGTAGTAGACGTGTGGATGTACCGTTTGATGTAGAGACTGCTATAGGTAAAACCACCAGGATTTGTGAGGTAATTGAGGGTTGCGATGTAGAACTGGAGGGTCACAAATTCCCAGTTAAACCCTTTGCGATGACGTTAGGTGGTTTCGACTTGGTTCTTGGAATGGATTGGTTGGCAGATTTCGAGGCGAACATTGTGTGTCGCAAGAAAATGATCAGTTTGACAGCGCCTGATGGTAGTCCAGTGACAGTTTATGGGGATCGGGTTACTACGATTCCGAAAGTGATCTCAATGGTAGTGGCGGGGAAATGTATGAGGCGTGGATGTAACGCCTATTTATGTTATGTGAAAGATGTAGAGAAGCCGGCACCACAACTGTCTGATGTTCCGGTTGTGTGTGAGTTCCCAGACGTGTTCCCGGAAGACTTATCGGGATTGCCACCTGACAGAGAGATCGAGTTCCAGATTGATTTAGTACCAGGCGCCCAACCTGTTGCCAAAGCACCATACCGATTGGCCCCGACAGAGATGAAAGAGTTGATGGAGCAGTTACAAGAGCTGCTGGATAAGGGGTTTATTCGACCGAGTATCTCACCTTGGGGTGCTCCGGTCCTGTTTGTAAAGAAAAGGACGGTAGTATGAGGATGTGCATCGACTACCGCGAGTTGAATAAGCTGACAGTAAAGAACAGATACCCCTTGCCGAGTATCGACGACTTGTTTGATCAACTTCAGGGTGCTAGTTGGTTTTCACGTATAGATCTTCGATCAGGCTACCATCAACTGAAGGTGAAGGAGCAGGATATCCCTAAAACAGCTTTTCGTACGCGCTACGGTCATTATGAGTTCCTCGTTATGTCATTTGGTTTGACCAACGCGCCAGCTTCTTTTATGGACCTGATGAATAGGGTGTGCCGGCCGATGTTGGATAAATTAGTGATTGTATTCATTGATGACATCCTGATTTATTCAAAGAGTGAGACTGAGCATGCCGGTCACATTCGCGAAGTTCTGGAGACGTTAAGAAGGGAGAAGTTGTATGCTAAATTCTCCAAGTGCGCATTCTGGTTGCGTGAAGTTCAATTCTTGGGTCACGTGGTAAATCCGGATGGGATTACGGTCGATCCGGCGAAAGTGGAAGCAGTGATGCAATGGAAGTCTCCGAAGACGCCGTCCGAGATCCGTAGTTTCTTGGGTTTGGCGGGTTACTACCGAAGGTTCATTCAAGACTTTTCCAAAATTGCCTCTCCACTGACCAAGTTGACCCGGAATGATGTGAAATTTGTATGGGGTCAAGCTCAGGAGAAGGCATTTGAAGAACTGAAGACGAGATTGACCCAAGCTCCAGTATTGGCGTTACCCAAAGGGAGTGAAGATTTGGTGGTTTATTCTGATGCCTCCTACTCGGGGTTGGGGTGTGTATTAATGCAGAGAGGAAAGGTGATAGCCTATGCATCCCGACAGCTGAAAGTTCATGAGGTTAATTACCCTACTCATGACCTGGAGCTAGCAGCTGTGGTTTTCGCGTTGAAGATTTGGCGGCACTATTTATATGGGACGAGGTGTACCATCTTCACGGACCACAAAAGCTTGAAGTACTTCTTCGAGCAAAAAGATCTGAACATGAGGCAACGGCGATGGTTGGAGCTCATAAAGGACTATGACTGTGAGATCCATTACCATCCGGGTAAAGCCAACGTTGTGGCGGATGCCCTTAGCCGAAAAGAGAGGCCCGAGCCAATTCGGGTGAAGGCGTACCAGCTAATCATGACCTCCGACGTAATGAAGCAGGTCAAAGAGTTTCAAGATGAGGCTTTGAAAGACGAACATCTTCACTCTGAACGAATGAGAGGTCTGGTCGCGGAGTTGGGTGAGAACGCAACGGGTGTTAGAACTCGGTTTGGGCGTATGTGGATTCCTCGTCTTGGGGATCTGCGAATGAAGATTTTGGATGAAGCTCATAAGTCTCGATACTCCATTCATCCCGGTGCCACCAAGATGTACCAAGATATGAAGAAAGATTATTGGTGGCCGGGTATGAAACGCGATGTGGTGGAGTATGTGAGTAAATGCCTCACGTGTTTGCAAGTGAAGGCGGAGCACCAGAAGCCGTATGGAAAGATCCAACCGTTGGACATACCGGAATGGAAGTGGGAACACATCACCATGGATTTTATCACAAAGCTGCCACGTACCCCGAAAGGGTATGATACGATCTGGGTGATTGTGGATCGATTGACGAAGAGTGCTCACTTCTTGCCGATGCGGGAGACATATTCGTCCGAGAAGTTGGCTGATCTTTTCATCAAAGAAATTGTGACTCGTCACGGTGTACCGGTGTCGATTGTGTCTGATCGCGACACCCGGTTTACATCCAAATTTTGGAAGAAATTCCACGATGCTATGGGGACGAGGTTGCATATTAGCACGGCTTATCATCCTCAAACTGATGGTCAGTCTGAAAGGACCATTCAGACTTTGGAGGACATGCTCCGAGCATGTGTTATTGACTTCGGGGGAAGTTGGGATGACCATCTACCGTTAGCTGAGTTCTCATACAACAACAGTTATCATGCCAGTATCGGCATGCCACCCTATGAGATGCTATACGGTAGGAGATGTAGGACACCCGTCTGTTGGGGTGATATTGGTCAGAAAGAATTGGGAAGCGTCGAAGTGGTAGAGGCTATGACTGAGAAGCTCGAAAGAATTAAAACCTATATGAAGGCGGCCAAAGACCGACAAAAGTCGTATGCCGATAAATGACGCAGGCCGATTGAGTTCCAAGTGGGAGACCGGGTTATGCTAAAGGTCTCACCTTGGAAGGGGATCATTCGATTCCGGAAGCGAGGTAAGCTGAGTCCGCGATATATAGGCCCTTTCCGAATCATTGCTCGAGTAGGAGAGGTGGCCTATAGGTTAGATTTGCCAGATGAACTAAGTGGAATCCACCCGACTTTCCACGTATCTCATTTGAGGAAGTGTCTAACGGACGAAGACATGGTCGTTCCACTGGATGATATCGAGGTAGACGAAAAGCTCAATTATGTAGAGCAACCAGTGGCGATCATAGATCGAAAAGAGAAAAGGTTGAGGAATAAAGTGGTTCCTCTTGTGCGTGTACAGTGGCGGCACAGGAAGGGATCCGAGTCAACGTGGGAAACCGAAGAAGAAATGAGGCAGCATTACCCACGATTGTTCGAAGAGTAACAGGTTTTGGGGACGAAACCTAAAATAAGGGGGTGGACTTGTAACACCCGGAAGTCTGACTTTTTGGTAGGCTATGCGACTGAGCCTCAGTCGCCTGTGATTTATGCGACTGGAGGTCAACCGCATGGCTATTCGGCCGATTGAAGCTCAACCGCACGATTTGAGTTCAACCGCCCGAATGGAGTATGAGCCGCATGGAACATGTGCGATTGGGGTCCAATCGCATAGTGTTCATGCGACTGAAGGTCCAGTCGCCCCTGGACCAGATGCGACTGAGAAGTGGGTATAAAAAGGGAGCAGCTCCACTCTCCTCCCATTTTTCAGTCGGGAAGAGAGCAGAAAGAGACCGAGAAGAGAAAGAAAGAGGGGAAAGTGCTGCCCGATTGTCGAGAAGCAAGCTAATTCGAAGCTCATCAACTTCTACCTGACAATGTGAGTTCTAGGACCCCTCATTTACATATTTTCTAACGATTTTGGGGCTGGAAACGCATTATAATCCTATTTTTGAAATAGTGTATGTTTGACCCATTTGGGGTAATTCTTGAGTAATGAGTTTATGGTATGAATTAGGACTAGTATATGCTTGTATGAGGTCCTAGTAGGAATCCCTAAGGCTAGGGAGGGTCGAAACGGGCTAAAAATGGGTTTATGATGACTGTGGGGACGGGGGTTCGCGACTGCTGTTCATGAAGAACTCCAGTCGCTGCCCAGTTAGGGTTATGCGACTGAAGGGCCATTCGGCCGAATGAGTGTTAGTTGATGCCCAATCGCCCGACTGAGGTTCAGACGCCCGATTGAGCCTCAATCGCACGATAGGTGATGCGACTGAGAGTTTCGGTCGCATGAGTTCAATCGCAGAGTAGTTGAGTCGTACGGTTAAGAGTTAGTCGCATACAGCCCAGTCGCATAGTGTCTAGTCGTACGGAAGGAAGTTCAATCGCACGTTTGAGTACCCATTCGCATGATAGCCCAATCGCATGGCCCAGTCGCATGGAGGACATGCGACTGGTATAAGTTCAGTCGCCCGAACAGGGTTGATGTGAGTGAATGTAGAAGTGTATGTATGATGTATGTATGTTAGTATGATGTTGCCATTATAGATTGTGAATACTGATGATATGTAAGTATTTATGTTCCTTATGTGTATGTGTCTTATCTTTAATAACTTTACGTGAATGAATGAACGAAAGAAATGAATGTATTAAGAACGTAAAGTGAAAGATAATGAAAGAAGGAACATGATGAATGAATGCATGCATTAATGAAAGAAAGTAAGAAAGGCTTGCAAGCAAATGAAAGGAGGTGCACACCCCTGGCAGGTGTTAGCTCAACGGTGTGCGGGTTAGCTACCCCGAAGGATGCACATCGGGGTCAGTCTTTGTGATTGACCAGAAGTATGTATGGGATCCTTGCCGCTTACCCTAGGTGACTGGATCAGCATTAGTGCACAACGTTCGTGATTGATCATCACAGGTCCAGCACCCGCATTTGTGCACAACGTTCGGGGTATAGCATATGGCATTGATCCAGAAGTAAAGTGACAAGATGAGTGGTGCATGTACCTACCCCAGGTGACTGGATCAGCTTTGTGCACAACGTTCGTGGCTAACCACCACAGGTCCAGCACCAGTAGTATGTATGATGAAAGGGGGTTTGTACATGTCACCGAATGTAATGAACGTTCGAACGAAAGTAATGAAAGTATGAATGAATGTAATGAATGTTCGAACGTAAGTAATGAATGAAAGAATGAAAGTAAAGTACGTACGAAAGTACGCGAAGTATGTATGTATGAAAGTAAAAGAGAATGATGAAGTGTACACGAATGAAAGTAAGTAATGAATGATGAGATAATAATAATATTATCTACGTGTACGTATGATGTGTGAACACATGTATGAAAGAGCAGTTAATGAGAGTGAAAGTATGTTTATTATAAAACTAGAACTCACTCAGCAACGCTGACTTTTATGTGTTTTCCAGTTCGCAGGTAGTGTTGCTGAGGATGGCGCGAGGCGACTACTCAGCTCTTTTGGGATGGCATTATCCAGTTGATAATGCTGCAACGTCATGGGTTGCGGGTCCATAATATTCGCAACACATCACGTTGCATGTCATTATGAGATTTCTTGAGGATCTGAATAAACGAGATTACTCAAGAAATCTCCTTTAGATTTTGATAAGTTCGCCACGCATTGGATGCGTGTGCATAGTACATGCAACAAAATATGTTGCATGAGAGTGTCAAGAGTATTCCGTCAGGGTTCCGATGTACGGAATTACCTACGGAATATTCTTAAGTATAAAAAATATAATTTTATGTTTTTGAACTTAATATCTCCTCTAGAGGTCGCTGTATGATCCTATGAGGAGAGGCAAAGTAGAGAAAGCTGCATTTTGTAATCGAGTCAATGATGTAATGACTTTTATGAATGAATGAGAATGTATATATTTTATCATTTCCGCTGCGTTGATTTATTATTATATACATTATGTACGTTATATGTGCGATGAAGAACCAACAGTAAGGTGCCCGGTGAGCGGGGCCTTACAAAACTATGAGCTACATCAAGTTATACCATCTTACATACATTTACACCGATTCAAGTTTTGGTTCATAAAAACACATGGTAAGATCAAAATATATATGTGATTTTGTCCTGTCAATTAAAAACACATATGACCTTCTGTTTTTTTCACGGAACTTACAAAAAACTAACGTCATATTCAAACTAGGTTTTCATGTTACATGTTAAAATTTAAGTTCATAAAAAAAATATTGTTCTACATTGTATTTATTAAAAAGTACAAATTAGCTTCAAGAAGAAACATGGTATGCTAAAAAAATAATAGAAAGGAAATCTTGGCTTATCAATAAAAACATTTCAATAGTTAAAAAAATATACATTTGATGGTAACTTCTTCATGATGTGCCACATACACAAACGGTGATGAGATTTCACAAAAACCGCTGAAACAGCAACCTTCATTGCGGGATCCTGATCAGTTAACACTAAAGAAGGATGAGTCTTGTGAGTTTTCAAAAAACAACGTAGTAGCCACACGTAAGACTCGGCCGTTTCATCAGACAACAAACTGGCAGCAAATGTTACACATTTTTTATGGTGATCTACGCCAGTAAAAGGAACAAATATCATGTTGTACCTAGAAAGTGACGAATGAAAAAAAAACCACAAAATCACATTAAAAAATGAGGACAAAAAATAAAAAATATAGTATCTCCCATAATATGTAACATGTAAGAAAGAAAGTATACTTGTTAGTTGAATATGTAGCATCAAACGCACATCTCCAAATGAACGATAGTTGATCTGAGAAATTTCATCAGCGCAATAAATAGCTTTCACTTCACCACCAACATGATGAATGTCATATGAAAAGTTACGGTGGTTGTTGGCAAATTGTTCCAGCTTACCAACTACAAGCAACATGTCACGATCACCAATAAACATTCTAATGTCACGACTGACATTCTTGCAAGTGGATTTTGTGCCTCTCATGTTGTGGTGGCCTCCTTTTAACATAGAATGCAGACGATGTCCAACAGTATGACCAACTCGGTGTAAACTCATCGTGTGTATAAAGTTAATATCTTGAAAGTTCAAGTGTCGCCCGGTACGAGTCAAATCCATATTGTCAGATGATATAAGATCATGATTGTGCTTCTTAGAAAATTCATACAAAACATACTGTTGGCTTCTTTTTATTTCCTTCAACCGAATTAGAGCCTTACAATCAGTTACTTTAAATGGGCAACCGCGAGTTGGCAGTAGGGTGGCGGGATCTGTGGTATCGATAATCTTCCCCTTGGCTTACCCCATTTGTTACATAACAATGTTCGATGAGTAATGGTGTCGTTCCATCTCTTAAACCCTCCAACACATACAACAAAACCTGATAAGTCGGCGTATCGTTGGTACATGTTCATGACGTGTTCCATGAACTAAAAATAGCACCAACGTAAGGCTGCTCATTAACAGAAACCTCAGGGACCCAAAACTTAGTTCCATTTGGAGTCTGGAATATTTTACTACAATGATTTCCTACAAATTAAATAAATTTGAATCAAAAATGTTACTAAAAAAGACTACACTCAATAACACAGCTTGGTTCTTACATGATATTACATGTTCTTACATGTTATTACATGTTTGTTACATGGGTGCT